>VZTT01049942.1:0-10143 GCA_013400855.1 Buphagus erythrorhynchus
ATATATATAATATATAAAAATGTTTTTAAAAGGGTCAGCAACTCACAGATACAAAGAGAATAATTTACTAAAATACGTGCCGCTTTGTTCATGTGGAGAATAAAAGGAATTAAAAAAATGAAGAATTACAAGCACGCTAAATACTAATAGTCACAATCATAAAAAATTACATGCATAATTAAAATATCCATTTCAAGGCACTTTTACATTTGCTAATAAAAGTCTCCTTATGATTACCAAAATACAACTTTCCACATAAAAAGGACAAGCAAAAAAACGAATGACAGCTTTATTTTCAGTGACCTTGCAAGGTTTTGAAACATTTGACCTCCCTATCCTTTAAATGAATGTACATAAATGATTTAGATAAGGACATCAGATATGAGATACCAATGTCTGTTGATAATGACAGAACTGGAGAGGGAAAAGGCAAATAATGACCAATGTAACTGGATTCAGGATGAAGCAGATCTTTCAGGCAACTGTGCCAGTAAATAGAAAACAATTTAAATTAGAAAAATGTTACATAATAAATCTAGAGGCAGTGAGAGTACATTTCAAACAAAGGAGTAATTCAGAGCTATCTGGCCAGGAAAGGAATTTTCTCCACGGATTACTTTAGCAAAGCCCTCCGAGCCATCCATCTGGAGTTCAACTCCAGCACAATAGGCAAGGGGAAACTGGATGAATCAGAGAAGAGATACATAAATCAGGAGAAGGGATAACATTTCTGCATGAGGTAGGGCACTTCTTCATTTGAAACACTGTGCTCAGTCACCTTTTCAACACACACAAAAAAAGGACATTACTGCCTTGGAACAGGTAGAATCTCAGCCAGTCAGATTGATGGCAGATTTTTGGACGATGACTTACAAAGTAGGGGATCTGTCCAGGGAGAAGCAAGCCCTTTCCAGCAACCAAGTGAAATCACCCAAATGATCAAAGAGCAGAGCTGTCCTGGCTGCACAGTGGCAAGCACAACCTGTGACCAGAGCTGAGGACCTTCTGCTCCAGGCACTGTGCACCATGCTGCAAAGCAGCTTTGGTGTCTCACCAGGCCCTGGAAATCTGAGGCTGCAAATCCCCCAGAGAGCACTGTTTGTGCTCCTCTGAAATCCATAACAAACTGTGCCCCTTGAGTACCTCAGCCTGGGGTTCACCAGGCGAACCCAGAAACTGAGAAAGAGAGGAGACCAGATACCCAGACCACGGTCAGTCTTTGCTTTTTTCTCGAGTCTTTGACACAACAGCCCCAGTGTGACAATCAGGCACCACCACCTTCCTCCAGATGTGTGATCAGACATTTTGATGTGTGCGTGGCTGTAGCACAGCCTGACATTGGGATGTACAGGGGATGCAAGCTCCAAGCTGCTACGAGCTAATTGCTCATCTCCTTTAGCCTAGGCAGCAGAGGCCTCCACGAGGCAGCCAGGGTGCAGCCGAGCGTTATACTTTCAGCATATGGACTATTTAAATTCCTAGCAAAAAGAGCAGTTTAAACCACTTGGTGCTTGGGTAGGATTTCTGCCATCTGGTACCCTGTATCTTCTGCTGGCAGAAGCTGAGGTTGGATGCAGCTCTAGGATAGCAATTATCGTGTCATTTCCATACAAATGGCTTGTGACTGGTGAGTTCAGGGGCAGGCCCATCAGAAAGCATTTGCCTTGCAAACATTCCTCCTGCCTATCGCTGCATACTGAGAATCCAAGGGAAATACATGAGCCTCTCAAGAACATTGCTGGTGCATCCACAGTGTGGACCTGGAATGGATGAGCCAAAGATCTTGATGGTTATTTTGTTCATTCTTGCTGAAGACTGAACTAGAGATGATGAAAATGTCCCTCCTCACAACCAGTGAGAGCTGACAGGATATTACTGATCTGGTCACTGGTGGTGTTCAGGGCTCAGAAACAGACTCAGACTTCAGCTCATGACTGCCAAGAAACAGACCTTTAATATGACCATGAAATCACACATGAAACATCATAGCTGACATTTCTCCAACAAGCAGTAGAAACCCCTATTTCATAATAGAAGCTCCTGCCTTCTCTAAAACCCCTGAATGTGATCCAAATCCACCCTCAGACAGAGAGTGCTGCTTGACACGAGCTTGAGCCCCAGCACATGTGCTCAGCAGACACACGTTCGTGTTTTTTGGGGTCCTTCTTGAGAAAAGCACTTTAATTTTTTAGGGCTACAGGAAAAAGATAATCTTGCCCTCCCAATGCCAGTGAGTCTACCTGTGTAACTTCATATAATTTGCACGGGTAAAATTGAACTTATAATGCTTCCTTTATTTAGGCCAAAAAGTACATACATCACTCCACTCCTCTTCCCCAGTGCAGAAAGGATCTCTATATACAACCAATATTACTTGCTGCATAAAAGCAGCATTTCCCAGGAACTATGTTGAGGATGCCAGGTGACCATGTGTTGTCTCACACAAAAGAGGACAGTGTTATGCTCTGCTCTGCTTTACAGGTACTGTGTATTCTCCTTCAGACATATCTAGTGCCTCAATGAAACACATTCTCAAGTGATGTTTGTCTAAAAGCTGCTCTGTGAATGGCTACGTATACTTCTGGGGGCAATTCTGATTTTATATCCATCATCAGCTGAATGAGGTGCACCACCTCTTATGGGATATTCACACTTATGCCGGACTTAAATTCATCCTGCTCAAAATGCAGATTGTTCCAATGTCTAACATTATCTCAGTAAGTGCTGAATCCAATTATCATGATTCAACCAAAGCTCATTTTGCATCAGTGCCTCTTTCTGGATGTCCAATGTTATCCATTAAATGACATGATAGACTCTGTTTTTCTGTCAGGGAGATGGCGAAAAATTTCTGGAGTCTGTTTTGACCACAGGACTTGCTAGAAGGCCAATGTGACAAAGCACTCATTATTTAACAATTGATTGTTGCTTTAGCTGTTCAGAAACCAGAGATGGCATTTATTCTACTGTCTAAAACTTTATGCACCCTAAAGTGAAGTTTTTAGTCAGAGTCAGCTGGTTAGGCTGGCAAAATGCCCAGTGTGGGGGCAACCTGTGGGGAGTGGGACACAGCACTCTAAGGTGGGTATTTAACACAAGAAGGACTTGTGTCCACATTAGGATAAGCAGTTTCTTTCCAGGGACCAGATGGTCACTGTCTTGGTCTCAATGCCTGACCCATGGATTGAGTTTGACAGAGTTTTAGTGGGTGCAGTAAATGCCACTCCCAACTGCTAGCACCTTCCTACAGAACTCTCCTCTCTACCTGTGGTTTCAGAGGTAGGGGCCACTGTCAGGGCACATCTGTGTATTACAATCCAAGGAACCCTAGCCTGCTGAAGACTTTTTCAGTGTAGGTGGATACAGAGGACTGCTGGGTGAGATGCCTGTAACATTCTCACAGTGAAAGATGCACCAACAAACTAAGGATGCCCCTGCTTCTGTTAACGTCTTTCACTTATCCTAATATCTATACAGTTATTAAAAGCTCCAGGGGCTTGTATTTTTTATTAACAGATATGAGAGGAAGGAGCCTTTGTTCAAGAGCTAAAACATCCAGGTTAGTCCTGAAGGACCTTTGATGTTGATGCCTGCAAGAAGTTTTCCACCAGAGGTAGCTGAACAGCAAAATTGACACAGATAATATTGCCAAAAGTAGAGAGAGGGGAAGAAAATAGTGCCCTTAAAACAACATCTTCCATTACTCTTTACACATAAACCCTAAGCAAGTTGCAAAAAGCACAGAAATTATTTTTTTCCTTCTAACTTTTACATCCCATATAATTCATGGCGTTAAGATGGCACCAAAACAACCACAGATGTATCTGCATTGCTTACCTGCAGCAAGATATCAGTGGATCTATAGTAAGAAAGCAGTAAGGTCTGAACCTTCTATTAATCCATCCACTAGGCTTTTCTGTTTACTTTTTTAACTTCTGCTGCCTTTCCACTGAGGTACAGCAGTGTCACTTCTATAATTCTCTGAGGAGATGTGAGATAAATGCACATCTTATTTAAGAAGCCTTACCATCCATTTGGGGCAGATGAAAGTTTCCTACCAGCTGGAAGGTGTTTGCTGTAACCCCCTGCCCACTCTCTCTCTCTCTCTTTCTGCCTTTCAGAAGCTGCCAGCACAGGAGAGGGAGGTGCTGAGAGGGTTTTTGCAAGGCATCTGGCACAGTCCTTGTGTGACAGGCTGGATCATGGAGAGACCTGTACTTTGGGTGGTAGTTGAAATAAGAGCAGCTGTGGATCCATATGCACCTAATGTGTACTTTAAACCAACTGTTTGTCTACTCATTTCCAGCAAATTTCTTGATTTGTGGCTTATGCAGATTTTAAAAATCACATTAAGGGACCCTCTAGATGCTTTTCTTATTTTCTGTGATGAGTCTAAGTAAAATAAATGAAATTATGCTCAAGCCTCCCCACCTCACATCCTTTCATTTGAATGACTTTAGATATCTTCCTTCATCTTCAAATATCCTGGAATAATGTGTTATTCTGACGTGAATCTTGTTGTATTTGGTGTTTTCCCATAGGACTCAAGCTACTGGAGAATCTCAGGCTCCATTGAAAATATTTTTGAAGTGGATAAGTGCTTTTGGAGAACAGCTTGAAAGCACAACTTGAGTGCAAGCTATGAGATCAGCAGCCAGCTCTCGAAGTGAAGTCACGCACAGCTTTTAGCTATTAAGATGCACTTTCCAGCAGTCTCTTCACTTCTGACACTCACTTTTGGATCAGCTGTAACTCTCCCCCATGATTTGAAAAGCTGCTCTTCCCCCTTGCTCCCACCCCAGCATTCAGTGGGCACAGGCAGACCTTCCTCTGGACTTTGTCAAGGGAGCTGCCAGCTCCAAACTCAAGCCACAAGGCTGAGAAGACATCTGAGGACAAAGGAGAATATTTTTGCTGCGCACTGACAATGTCCAGCTAATTCACTGGTGCTGGAGCAGCCTGTGAGAGCTGTGGTGTAACCTGGGAACAACATTTGTGTTGCTAATAATAAAAGATTTTTTGTGGACTGGGTAATGACATGGGTCTGTCAACTCCCACGTGCAAAATGTTGGGGTGGAGAGCAGCCACTTGGCTTTCCGGAATAATTTGGAAAGGCAGCTTCTTATCTGTAGATCTGGTTATCTGTTATCTGGTAGATAACAGCCTTCTACAGAAGATTTTAAGAAGTTTGTAGAGGGAGGAGGTGACAGAAGTCCTGGCTTAAGGAAATCAGGGAATTTGACCCAAGACCAGAGGCAGTTTTAGTCAATAGGCTGTCATAGTATTCCTTGTATAAGAAAGTCTGTGGGTATAAACAAAGTTGTTATCAGAGCATCTCTGACAATGAATTTTTTTCTTCTATAAATCAGTATGTTTCTTTCACCTGGATTTAACACGTAAAAAAAGATCCCAGCCTGAGTTGTGGTTCATGTGCAGCTAGACTTTATGAGTTCAGGTTCCCTCTTAAATTCTACACGTTCACAGCATTTCTGTGGAGCTTTGCTGACTTTACTCTCCAAGACCTTCCAACCAGCCTCGATTTATTTTGCAGAAGCACACAGCTGGCTTGCTCCTTTTCCACTGCTGCTCATTTCTCAAAAATACAGCTGCTCTACCTGGCATTGACAGCAAGCTTATTACTGGGTTGTGGTGTTAGGTTTGGTGGGTTTGTGGGTTTGTTTTTCTTCCCCCCCCCCCCATATTTCCTATCTTTTCTCCTTCTTCCTCCCTCTGTCAGAGTGACAGTCACCATCTCAGGGATCTGGCACAAAAGGCTGGAGCAGCATGATGTGGCTGATACAGGCAAGAAGCCAGAACATTTTGTGTAGGTTAACTGTCCTCCTGGGCAGAGAGCATCCCTCAGCTCAAACATATGCCAGCAACCAGTCATTCTTCTGCTCTTCCTCCTCTCCCCTCCCCAGATATTCCTCCCACTTCCCACTCAGACTTTCATGCTCAGCCCAAGTTGATTAAAATGTTGCTGTAATTAAAAAAAAAAAAAGAAAAAAGAAAAGAAAAAAAAGAGGTGGGGTTTGATGGTAGTGATGGGGAAATTTTCTTGCAGCTGCTGCTTGTCAGTTGGCAAGTTGCTTTTAACCTGTCCATGACAGAAAGCAGCAGTGCACTCTGGCTTTCCTTTCCTCACTGCTGAAGGGCTCCTGCATGCTCTAGCTTCCATGCCAGAGACATCCAGAGGAGCCTGCTCGTGGTGGAGAGCATGACAACTGCCAGCATCCTCCCCTACCAGTTGCCCATGGTGGGGCATGTGGGGCACAATGTCCTGGTCCCCCAGGATAGCCCGGCCCACGGACACTGGGGCTAATCATGGTGGGAAGAGCCAAGGCACCATGGCCCTATGTGGACTGTGTGGCAGGGGAAGATGAGGTGGTGATGTCCTCCCTGTTTGTGCAATCACCATGGCAGAACTGTGTGTGAAAGGCTGTCACCCCCCTCCCATACCATTTCTAATGCTCTGAGCTGGGCACATGCAATGCCTGCAGTCGGGAACAGCCCTGAGCTCCAGGCAGAGCTTTCAGGGGAATGTGGACTTGAACTCAGATGTGGAGCACACAGCTGACACACATCCTTGGAGCAGGCCAAGCCCAAAACACAGATGTGTGTCACATCTCACCGTTCCTGGGGCCTGCAGAGCTCAACTTGAGGCTCACAGCCTGGGACATCTGCTCTTGTGTAGTTAAAATGAACACAAGAAAGAGTCTGTGCTCCGCTCAGTAGTGAGCACGAGCAGCTAGTGACCTCCAAAGGATGCAAACAAGGGAAGGGGCTTGCTAGGAGAGTACCATTGGTTTCACAGCAAAATATTATGCTTTACAAAAAATAAAAGCAACAACAAAATCCCCCCCAAAAAAGAAAAGAGAAAAAAAAACATTAAAAAAGAAAGAAAACCACAAGCATGTTAGACCACCTTCCCAAATCTCCAAACACTTTCACCCACCTTGCTCCCCTTTTCTGTTTCTCAGAGTCCTTCTTGCTTTTGTGCTGTCTCAATGGTCCTGGGTCTCTTCACGCTGAAGGCTTGATAAGATTTGGTTTCATAAGGCAGGGAAGCACTGGTACTCAAAACTCAGAAATAAATTTATTGAATGTTCTTTCAGCCCTCCACAATTTAAAAGGCTCAAAAACTAAGACAAAAAAGCACACACTGAGTTGAAAAGTCACATGCTAACCCTTAAATCCTCAGTTTTGTTTCTACTTCTACAGCTCAAGGCACAGAATAACCACATTTAAGTCATTACAGGATTTAAGCTTGGTACATTATATATGGTGACCCACATTTTCAAAAATCAGTGGAAGAATCATGGTTCTTTACATCAGGTGTCTCAAATAGAGAGTCATTACATTAGACTAAGCATCCAAAAAGAGGAAAAGATCATTTATTGAAAGGTAATTGGCCATTCAATAAGCCAAGTTGATTAGTTTTTCCATAATTAGTTACTGCAGTGTTTAAGATCAGAAATATTATAGGATACAGCAGATAGGAAAAGAAATGGGCCACTTAGTTGCTGGAGCAAGACTAACAAAGCTTTTGCTACTTCTTCATTAATCTGATAATAAAACAAGGGTACCAATAGATCTGTTGAATGACTTGACATCTTAAATATGAACTTCTGAAGTTTTCAATCCGTGGTAATTCCTCTTATTTCAGTATTGATTCCTGTCCTCCATCAAAATGACAATCTATTTAAAGTTTCAAGGGCAAAATCAGATGAGAAATTTCTTCTGGTTAAACCAATTTTAATTTTACTTTCAACTTCAAAAACAAAATCAAAGACCTACTAAAAAACAAGAAAATTAAAATGAAGCATAATTTATTATAAAATACTTTGAAATACAATGTTCTTACATCTTGAAGGGAATTTTTCTTCATTTTTTTTTTTCAAAAAAAGTGTTGTCAACATGTGCTGGCAAAGTTGGTTTTGTTTGTTTGTTTTTTTGGTTTTTTTTTTGGTACAGCAGGTCTTTCCAAGCAAGAAAGGTTACTTTGGGCAAGACTGGGCTGGCCAAAACTGGCGTGTGTGCAGGCAGAGATGGGCAGGTACCTCTTGACTAACAGGTTGCAGGCCAAACTCTGCCCCTGTAGGATCTAAAGATGCAGATACGTACGACCACAGGAAAAATAGTTAATGCAATTACCAGCAGACTCATTCCAGCAGCGAGCATGTTGATGCTGGAATTATCCAAATGACTGCCTGATGAAAGGATGTATTTGTTCAAAGCACATTTGCCTAGCTCACTAATCTCTGTAGATATCCTGTTGGGAAATCCTTTGAGTCCAATGCCTGATAAATGAATTTGGCTAGTGAATAAGCATCCCACAAGCCTATTACTGAAATATTATGCACCTGTTACAAGAATGCTCCCATGCATTAATTTTCATGCAGTACCGTCCTTCTTTAAAAATGCTTTTTGATGGAGTGTGGAAAGCTGTTACTGAAACTAATGTTACCTTGAGCTCAGAGTTACAGCCCCATGCTTGGATGCATCTCCAGAAAAGCCTGCCTGCCAAGGGTGGGGCTCTCTGCCTGTTCCTCTTCGAAGGGCAGCACAAGTCTGCTGGAGACAATGACCCTGCCCTCAACCAGGACAGACAGATCTGCAAATTCAGTTGCCCACACCCCAGGTCTGTGTCAATTTAGTTTATCCTGTGTGTGGAAGTCAGGCAAAGGGAAATGCTGCAAGGTTATGGAGCAGGGCTGTTTGCTTGGTGGTGGAGGGTCATTACAGGTACTATTTAGGGTTTTCCCCTGCTTGTGAAGTATTCTGTAATCTTTATTGTGGAAAATGGTAAGCATCATGAATGCTTTTCAGTGAACAAATACCCACCTTGCTGACAAGGACTTCAGCAAATAGGCAGCAGATTATTGGCAATGAATTTTATGACTTTGACTTTAACAACTGTGCTTGATGGCTGCTTTGATCAGACAATTGATATTCTGGAGAGGTTGGCTCCACGTGGAGAGAAGCTTAAGCAAAGGACTCTGCACAGAACTGGTGAAGGAGAAAGAGTGAAAATTCCCTGAGCATGCCGGAGGGGAAGGCTCACAAAGACACTCCATGTCGGACACTGGAAGGTAAGTGCTGGACAGACTTTCTAGATTGTTGTTCTATTAAATGGGTTCACTGGCAGAGATATTTCTATGCCATGGTTAATAACATTCATGGAAGGTCACCTTTACATTTGTAAAAATGAACATCAGTTTTTCAAGGCACATACTAAAAGTCAGTTGTTTAATCAAGGAAGAACACTAATTCCAGCACCCCTGTCCACTGAAAAACTAAAAGACACATTTCAAGCCACATAGGGGTCAACTACATGCAGAGAAATTGTTTGCTGTCTAGCAGCTGAATGCAATAAAACTGCAAACTTTTCACAGATAATTTGCAACAGAAAGAGAGGCTAAATTAATTGAATAAATTATTTCCTATGAATCATTCACTCTGCTCTAATTAACAGGAGCTTGTGTACTCAGCTCCTCCTGCAGTATCTCCATGGCTGCCCCTAAGGGTCAGAGTCCCTGAGAAATCTGTAATTTTACTTTCAAATGTGTTTTCATTAAGTTATAGTTGGAAACAACAACAAAAAAGATACTCTGAGGAAGAAAGGAGGAGAAATTATCAAGGGGACTTAGGAGCGGTTGAACTTCAATTAGGGGTGGCATCCCAGTTTTTCACAGAAATACTTGGGTGCTTATCTGGACTGCTCACACCACCTGGATGAAGGGCTTCTCAAAAGCTCCCCCTATGCAGATGCCACAGTTCTCCTAATTAATCCTCCTTTGGACCCTACAACCTCATAGTTAGCCTCCACCCGGACGTCTCCCAGGATTGCTGCAAATATTATTAGCCTGTGCATTAGAACAGTTGCCAGGAAATTAGACGGGCAGGCACAGATTAGCTGACAATGGAGGGATGGAGAAATAAGGGAACATTAGCTCCCTCATGGGCATCAGCAGATGAGTGCCTGCTTATGCAGCACATAACACACTCATTGCAATGCAGCACCTTCCCTTTCCCCTCTTCCAGAGAGGTGAGAGAAGCCTCTGCCCTGATGCCATCATTGCAAAGGTCTTAGCTACAGGAGGGTTTGTTTGCTATGTTTTGGTGGGTTTTTTTTGGTTTTTT
>VZTT01049942.1:24472-62644 GCA_013400855.1 Buphagus erythrorhynchus
CCAACTCAGTGTCATCCAATGGACAAGAGCTGTCCTACCAGTGACCTATTTAGCTCCTGATAACGCTCTAAATTATGTCCTTGGGAAAGGGACCAAACCCAGAGGGCAGTAGTGTAAAATTTACTTAGAGATTTTTAATCCTCTCATTCAAATTAAAAGTGGATTAAGTACTATCCTGGGCAGTTACTAATCTGATGGATATTAATTCTTAGAGTGTTCATAGAATAATATAAAAGATAGCAGTTCCAAATCAAGTGGCATATTATATATCAAATCACATCAAAACTGAGCTCTAAACATTTCTACCTCAGGGAATCCTGCCAGGAGCAACCACCAGCTCACCTTTGTATCAGTTTCTGAGCTCTTTAGTGAGACTCTTCACTGCAAATTGTCACCAAGAGGCCCCAGAAAACCATTTGTCTAAGCCCATGTCTGTGGGATCAAACCCTTCCCACCAATGCCAGAATGACAGAGATGCACAACAAGCCCAAGAACACAACAGAATTATTTCCATGTCATGTTTGGAAGCTGGTTTCTATTTACTGTACGCTTAAACCTTGCACAGGGTGATTTTTTTTATTTAAACCATAATCTAGCTATTACTAATGGAAAATATTATTCTAATGCATCAAGTCAGCTCTTTTGCTGTATCCCCAAATAGTCATCTGAGCTTTACATGAACCTTATCACATGCTAATTTTATCTTCCATTTTTGGTAATTGCTCCTAATAGGTTTACTTTAGAAAACAGCAGCCTCTTCCTATGGGCTCCATTTTCCAGGACAATGAAACAAACAGTTTCTGCAGTTTCCAAGTTTTCCTCAACAGTGGTGAGGCCAGGCATGCTGACAGGGTTTGGGAGCAGCCATGTGCACCACACCTTGACAAAAGATGCACAACCAGGCCTCCTGGCTGAAGGCTTGCAGACACTTTTTTCCTCCCTCCTCAAGCAGAGAGGCAGAATGATGGAAAGGTGTGACAGCCTTGCTCTGCATCACATCACTCACAAGCTGGGGGACAACGCCCAGTGAAATCTCTAAAAACTGCCTTTCTCCTCCAATGGCTTCCTTCACTCCCACTTGTGAGCCTACCCAAGTCCTCTTGGAGGTCTACAACATCAAACACAAGGGAATGCCATGCCTGCACCCACCTCCCTTGCTCCTGAAAGTGACCTAAAAAGGAATTGCATGTGCATGATCCTTAACTATGCATGAAAGGATTTGCTCCTGATCCACTCGGTTGTAAAGATTCAGTAAATATATTTAGAGCCAGTGCCTTTTGAGCTGTGTGAGGGCACTTTTGGTTGGGGTTTTTTTGTTAGAGGATTAGTGGGGTTAATGGTACTGCAAATGCAGTTAACTCTCTACTGTCAGAGGACACGATGGCTTGCAAGGGGCCCTGTGAAAGCATCTGCTCAATTTCTCACTTAAGAGCTGCACCATTGATGATCCTATTGGAGGTTTCCCATTATCTGGGATATCACTCCACCTTGGCAGACCAGGAAACCTACGAAAATAAGGATACATTTCGGTATCCTGAACATGGCTTAGTTGCCCAGGGTAAAAATGGTGCAGCAAATGGTTGATCTCACTGATGTAAGATGGTGTGTAAGGTCTTTGAGCAGAAAAGCCTCTGGGACCATAGAGTGTTAATAGCCTACTTAGAAACAGCAGTAGGGATTGGGTTAACTAAGAAAATACTTAAAACTGTCTTCACCTTGCAAAAATGTAGTCCTTATTTTTATGACAAAAGACTTTCTTAGCTGCAAGTGTCAGCAATGTGTTCCTCACTCCAGGTATTTATCTAATATAATTAAGTGTGAAGTAGAGTATAACGTTGCTGAAATGCAATATAAATTAATTCTGCACTCATATTGTATAGACACAAGAGAGTACATTCATTACTCCTCCATTTTTAAAGCATGTTTTGGCATTTTCTGCAACAATTTCTTACTTCTCTGGTTCTTTGCCTAAAAAATAGAATTCAACTAGCCATTTATAAATGTTTTCTATCTATAGTGTTGTTATAACCCTTCTCTATCTCCATGATGCATATAGTATATATTTTCCACTTGGCAGGAAAACAGATGAGCAACACTTTTGCTTCTGCAGCTGTTGATTCTGCAGAGGGGAGGTTGCTACAATTTTCCCTAAGGGAGCTTAGCAAGGTTTATTTTCATTTCTTTTTGTTTGAGGCCTGCCTTTTCAGCCAGCAATTCACTCAGTACCTTGACCATGAATCCCTTGTAAACCCTGGCATTTGCTCAGCCTGTTTTTAGGCACAGTACTTAATACTGTTCTTAGGACATTTTTAATTACTGAATGAGGGGCACCATGTGACAGGATTGTAGTTTTTTATACTGGGGTGGGCCAAGTTATAACAGCATTTTGGGTCAGGCCAGGGTCTCAAGAGATCATTAAAATCTGAAGTAGGCCACTTGACAGTAAATACCAGCACAGAACTGGATTTGATTCCTTTAATTCTGAAAGAAAAGAAAGCCAACTCCTTAGCGCTTTGCCTGGGCTGATTTTCTATAGCATTATTACTTTCTTCTTTTATCTGGCACAACGATGTGTTTGGGTATTTACTGGTTGTTAGAAAAGACCAAGGCACAAAGAAACCTTCATGTGCTGATGGAAATCAGTCTCTGGCTAGTGATAAAGCATTTTTTTTCCATTTCATGTTTTTAACAATAATTACTAAAAAAGAAAAAGAAGAAAAAAAGGTGGGGAGCGGGGAGGGTGGGGGAGGAGGGGAAGAAGAAGATCTGCTGCATGAAAGATAAGGATTGATGATCTGGCTTCCATAAAAACAGAATCTTTGATCCTTTGCCCAAATTTGTATCATATTTGCTGAGATCAGCATTTTTTGCTTTCCCTTTCCACACAGCTCCTCTGAATTACAGGAGACAGTAGTAGGCATGGATTTACAGCAGCTCCAAAGACATTAAGTAAACACACCTTGGGGCCCATCACTATTGCTTTTCTGCTTCTCTGATGTCACTGGGTTAAAACCCAAGGCAACTAAAAACTGTCTCTCTGCTCAGCACAGACTGGTCTAGAGATATGTGGAGAAATACAGCTTATATTCATTAATGTATTCATATTTGATAACTTGTTTCTGTAAGTTTCTAAACCAAAGCAGTACTGCCACACAAGTATGTAGAAATATGTATTTGAAGACTATTCTACCAGAAGGCAGCTGTAATGGGCCTAAGTTAACAAAACAACTTTGCTTTATCCCTTATCCACATCTGAAAGCTCTAAACTGGAAACTAAATAAGTGGAGAGAGAGGGAGAAAGGACTGGACTGAGCCATGAGGTTTGCATCTAGATATGAATTCTCTCCATGTTGCTGAAAGCAAATCAATAATGGATTCTTAAAAATTCAATTTAGAGAAATAAGGCTAGGAAGTCATACCAGAGTCATATACTGGAAAGCTACTTACTCAAAATAAAAGTGCCCCTTTGAATACAGCTTGGTTGGTATTAATATAAGTAATTCATCCTTCCCTCCTGAGTCTTCCCTTTCCTCACAGGCATTGCTCCATTTTCTTTTGATCTGTGCCTTCACCTCCTGGCTGCCACAGTCGTGTTACAGTGCATTCCTTGGCAACTACTTCTCCCACAGATGATTTCTACCCAAGCCTGTGAGCCTGTGGCCACCTCTTATCTCCTGATGTCAGCTCTATGGGAAAAGGACTTTCTTCATCCCTGTGGCAGCACATGACTACACAACAGTGACTTCATTGATGGGTAGGCTCAATGAACACAAATGATTCTCCAGTGATAAATCATTAATGTCATAGGAGATGGCTCCATTGGGATGATCCAACACAACATCTCACTAGTACCACACAGGGAAGCCTGTCCCCCTCTCCCACCCCTCCTCTCTTTCCCTTCATCCACTGCTTGGCTGGTGCCTCCAGCACCCGTTTTTCCTGCATTTTAACTGAGAAGTGGAATGGGAGCAAGTGGCTGGGGGCTGGTGAGAGGAGAGAGGAGGGATCCAACTGACAGCCAGCAGTACTGACCCATGAGATGTTTGGAACAGCAATCTTGCTCAGGAAAATAGACACTGGGAAATCAGAGAGAATTTTTCTTTCTTTCTATTTTTTTTTTCTTTCTCAGAGGCCTAAAATTAAAGGATCTGGAAACACACAAAGCTACGCATAAGTGAGAAACCAAGTCAATGGAACAAAGCCAATTTAAAATAACTAAGTAGGATTGGTCCCTAAAGCTCAAAAGTTATTGGCATGAAGTCATTGGCATGAAGTCTTTCCCCCCATCCTTTTGATTTTCCTAAGGATCCCTTCCATTGCATTGTGCCTTCCTTCTGCACCACTTTTGTACTGGTACACTCTAAAGGTCCCCTTGCAGAGTGAGACCTGAGAGACTCTGAAGCCGAGGAACATTCTTTTTGCTCTCATGGTTTATGCTCTGAGTGGGGGAGCGGGCTCCTTCAGTGCCAAGAAGGGAATATCAAATTAGTCCTGGAATACACTGAAGCTGTTGGCACATCTACTGCAAACCCCTTTGGGCTCAGTCACACATCAGAGAACTGCCTGTTTTGCCTGTCCACAAGTACAGTACAAGTGATTTAGGCACTGTGTTTTATTCTGTTATGGCTGACAAAGTAGCCTTTCCTAAGCCTGCAAAGAGTTAACCTTGGCTAGCAGTGGAAGGAGGGGGAGAAAACAAAAGACAGCTCATAGGGTGGAATTAAACCCCTGTGCTATTAAAACTGGTAAGGTCAGTTTCGCTGCTCGTTGAGCTCATAACAAGCCCTAGATTTTCCAAGCCTTTTCTGTGACCTTGTCTAATCCAAGCAAGGTGCTCCTGTAGTTGGTCACACTTGTATAGAAAGAGACTGGGAATGAAAAGGAGGGAGGAGAGGGAGCATGAGCTTGAGCCTCACCCTGAGAAGGATTACAGCACGTGCAGTTTTATTTCATGGTCTGCCAAATGCCCCTTGCTGTGTCTCTGAATGGAAAATTGGATAGAAGAGTGAGCTGGAATTTACAGAGCCTTTGAAAAGCAACTGGTGTCAGCATGTGCTCCAAATATGCCAAGTACTTCTTTCAATAGAGAGAAGGCCTCTTTTGGGCTTTATGGGGCACATGACAGTAGGCAGAAGACAACAAACATTGCCCTGCTGTGACCCCAGCAGAGAGAGAAATCTTCCCACATCCCCCGAGGCCAACAGAAGGAAATACGATCACAGCTATTTTTGTCTGGTGTGCATCTTGCTGCAGTGCTGTAGCCAACATCTGCTAAATACAGCTTCAAAAATGCACCTTTCCTGGATGAGGAGGGAAGGTGGTGTGGCTTGCTGGGTTCTTACTGGGTGCTTGGCTCCTCTGCTGCAATGGGTCTGCGCTGTGTCCCCATTTCTTTCCTGGAACTGCAAGGGATAGAATTTTTTTGTTTGTTTCTCAAGGTGAAAGGTCCCACAACCCTCCTCCACCTGGGGTTTCCAGTACCAGCTCTGAGGGCTGGCAGCAGGAACATCACATCCATTGTATAGACATCCTATGAAGCACGGCTGTGGCCTTAGCTGGGCTGCATGGGTGTGAAGTGTCTCGGTGGATTCAGATGAGCTTTCAGCCAAATAAAGCCTTGTACAAGGTAGTGTAGAACAGCACTATAAATACCCAGTGGTTCCTACTGGAATACAACCCCCAATCTAATGGAGGAGGTGAGACCTGGGGTGGCTGCTAGGCAGTAGAGGAATTCTGTTGGAGTGATACCCATGCATTTACAGGGAGGTTATACGTTATTATTCCTTTTTCATGTGAGCTTTGTTTATTGTTTTTGGAATGGGATAAAGAGAAGAAAATTTGGACTTAAAAATAACTCGTGCGGTCTGATGTACAAAGATAATATACATAACAGCCTAAGACACTGATTACAGGAACACACCAATATATATTTAATTCTGGAATATTTTTAGACGCATAAGAAGTATGGAGAGCTTGCTTCTCCAAGCAGGGGAGTAACTGTGCTCAGGGGTGTTCTACCCAACTTCAGTAAAAATAAAAGTTATGCTAATGAGGACCCTTTGCACCAGGCTTGGAACACACTTTTTGCTTGAAGGAGAAACAAGCATAGGCTTACAATACTTGGCTTAACAAAACCCAGAATGTTTTGGGTCAAAACAGAGAAGTTTCTGTAAAAATGGAAAATATTTACTGAAAGATTCAAATGACTGAAAGTAATGCTCTGTAATGTAAACTTCAAAGCCACTTTCATTTTAGCATTGGGCAGGTCTGTGTCAGCAACCTGTCCTTGTGAGAGATTCTGCTCTGTAACCATCTCAGAGGAAAACCACCACATGTACAGATAGGAAAATGCCACATTGTTAGGGCTTAAGTTGCTAAAATCGTCATCAGAAGGGGGGAGGGAGGACATAACATTTCAAAATACCAGAGAGTTGCCGTATTTTTCCCACTGAAAACTATTCATAAATAAGTCATCATTTTCTACTCACATTCGGACTTAAAAATGTTAGCTTCACTGAGAAACAATGATAGGGAGTATGTTCAATAGAGTAGCTATGTTGTTATAATTGGAAACAAATACTGGTGAAAATGGATCTAAAGAGGCTTGTGTTTCATTTGGCAAAACTTTGACTTTGAGGAAACATGATATTCCAGTACTTTGCAAGAGGCCAGACTAGAGTTAGAGTGTGAAAGGGTGCAATGGGAGGGTAGAGATGCCTGATGGTGGTCTTCACACATTCCATACTAACATTTTCCTTGTCTGACCCTTTCTGTATTTAAAATACAGTTTCAGCTATAAAACATGATCATGGAAAAATACAATTGATACTTTCATGCCATTTGTTCAAAATACAGAACATGAAGGGACAAAATTTCAAGCAAAAGTTGATGATGATGATGATGATGATGATGATGATGATGACAGAAAGACTTGACAGATAAATGTGCAACAGCATCATACAAGGGCTTTACTGTTTAGTCTCCCAGGCATGGTCAGCATGCTTTCAATGTTAAGTTTCTCCACATACTGAGTGATTGCTATGATCAGGGTTTAGGAAACTGCTCACTGTGCCCTCTGCATCGGGAACACATAGCACATCTGACATTTAACTCAGTTTCAAATGGGCATGCATGTTATGTAGGTAGCATATTGTATACATGGCTATGCAAATATACATGTATATCATATTAATTTCTTATCTATTTCTCCTATTTTCTTATGTGGAGCTAGACAAAGGTAAAACATCAATCTCGGATTGAAGAGAAAAAACATGTTTTTCTTACAGCTATGTCCTTGCTCTTCACCTTAATGCAGCCTTGAAACTTTCGGGTCTAAAGAAAAAAACCCCAAAATTGAGTGCGTTTTAGTATCTGACTCCCAGCAACCCACATGCATTCAGGTTATGAGCTTCTCAGAGGCCACTGAAAGGCAGCTCTCCAGTTATTTCCAGCAACCCTAACGAGGGCCAGATGCCTGGTTTACCCTTTAGATGTGTCCAGAATGCCCTCACGATGGCACCACCATGTAGAGCACTTTCACAGTGTCCCCTTTGTGACTTTCTCTCCATGACAAACCCTGGTCTAGACAGGTCTGGGCTAGAAATTCCCCTCTCACCACTCCAGCCAGACAGCATTTATGATCACCTAGGATGTAATGCTAGCTTGAGACCTCTGAATAAATGAATTGGCACAGCTAAAGCTCTGCTGAGAGCTTGCTATGCTCCGGTCAGGCTCTGTCAGCTTCTGGGAAAAAAAAGTTTGCTTTCCAGAAAAGTCTTCGTTTGTCAGCAGATAATAAAGTCAAAGTCGTAAACCACACCATGCAGGGGTTAGGGTAGAGGATGCTCTATGGGGTGTCAGAGAATTGCCTGTCTACTAGTGTCCCTCCTGCCAGGCTTTTTGCTGATCCTGCTTGAATTTGGTAGGGAAGAGGAGGGGGAGGGAGGATGGGGGAAAACATTTCTCCTCCACAGAAGGCAGGACACTGTGAAGTCATGCTGCCTGTATAGGAAACCCAGCTTGAGTAACCAAAACAAAACCACAACCAGGTGACTTTTTTTAATTTAAAGGGACTCAACTTCTTCTGTGACAAAAACTAGATCTTCTTGTAAAACCCAGGCATGGTTAGCTTTTCTTTCTGCTGGTGGATCCAGCTCTTGTATTGGTCATGCAACTGCTTCTCTGACTTGTTGCACCATCTTACAAGGAAGAAATGCATAGCCCAGGCTGAGCCTGTTGTTTCTGCCAGTTGTTTCAGCATCCCAAGGGGACTATTCCAGATGCACAGCCTCAGCCAAGAGATGAAAGCTTGACTGATAGGATTTAACAAGTGGGAGCTGAAATTCTCCCTCCTTCTCCTCTCCCCTGCCTCATTTCTTTCTTTCTGGAGGCTTCCAGCAAGAAGGGATTATTGGAGCAGGATTTTGGGAGGCACCTGACATGCAATAACTTTTATAACACAAGCCCGGTGCCCAGGCTCCACAAGCACTGCCAAATAAAAGTAAACCGCTCACCCCAATAAACAGTTTGATCTTTATGAGTTTTCAGAGCCATTCCCCACAAATCCAAGGGCTCTCTGGGACTAAGGGAGAGCTCAATTGCATGGGGCTGAGAAGTCAGCTGGAGCCAGAGGACACTCAGCACCTTGCAGGGTCAGCCCCTTCCCATGCCAGGCGCAGCAGAGCCAGGTGCTCTGCACTGACCCCAGCGGTGCTGCCATCTCACCCGTGACGTCCATCACACATGGGGGCAGGGGCCCAGATGGCCACAGGAGTGCTAGGCTGTGTCTGGAACTAAGCCAGATCCCAGGCTTCATTATCCTTTGCAAATTGTAGGGTGGCAGTGAGGGAAAAAGAAAAAAGAATGGGAACCTTGACCACTTTTAACAGCGGCAAGGCAGTATTTAATTTTCAATCAAGTACCTAAAACAGACTTCAAAGGGCATTTAAGCTGACGGTTTTATTTTCTCATGGAGTAGGAGGAAAGATGAATAAGCAAGGAGTCAGATCTTTCTCAAAATAATTGCAGCCTTGACATATCTAAATTAGTTTGTAAAAGAAAATTCAGGGGCAGTTGATCTTATTAATTAGAGATGCACCAGGACTGTAATACCTAGTTACTCAAAGGCAGCCTGGAGCTACTAAAATAAAATAAAACAAATCTTTCTTCTTCTCCAGTGAATTCAAAACATACTCCCCTCCCTCTCCTCTTTCCCTATTTCAAGTAAAAGTCATAACAAATACCTTCAGTTTGGAGGGGGAAGGGAAGAAATGTCTATTAAAAACATGTCATGAGTTCCTCCTCCCACCTTACATGTTTCATTGTGTTTATGATGGATTGCACTGTCGTACATGTAATAGGTTTTGTTACAAATGACTGAGAAAACAAGTATCTTCACATTTAAAAAAGCATTACTTAAACACTATTAAAATCCTTTGATGTTCTGGGTTTTTTTTCCAAAGGAAAATAAATAGTTTTCTTTCTGACTGGGCTTGCAGTTGCTCCTTATGCACTACAATAATTTTTCCTTGCTGTACTGTGCCACCTCTGTGGAGAGCACTCCACGGGCTTGGTAGAGGAGGCTCTGCCTTGGGAAACTCAGAGCCCAAATAGGTGGGAGAAGAAACCCAAAAAGAAAAAGGCAGGGCTGAGCCTCAGGTCACACAGAACATCATGTCCTGGCATTGCCCACACACCTGCCTGTGGCAGAGTTGTACATGTATGCAGTAGAGAGGCACAAGCACAGCTCTGCTCAAGAGCTGAACCAGGTTTGAGCTAACCTGGGACTGCAGGACCCCAGGGTTGTGGCACCCATATGGGATTGAAAAGGATGTATTGTAACTTCAAAGCATCTCTGATATATGTCTCCACAGTTTTGAAGGGCATTCTCTTCTTTTTGTGTTTGAAACTTGTATTCATAGAAAAAAACATGCTCCTTCTTCCTCCAGAGTGAAAATCTTCAGGGAAGTAACAGGGCTAAAATAGAAAATAAACTTGATCGTCCTTCCCTGCCTTAATTCACGACAAATGGGTGGTAACAGGTGGACAAATGATACTGTCTGTAGTCTTGTTTGGGCTCAGATAGATGTGCAATCCTTCTTGCTTATGGAGCTCAAGGAAAAGACACAAGGAATGGAGAAGCCATGTCTCTTTCTTTTCATGAAAATGAGACAGCTGGCAGTAAAGTTTCCTGTTCCCAGGCTGCCTGTGTCAGGGTGATCTAGTCAAAAAAGAAAGGACAAAGAACAGCTCCTTTTAAAACACAGTTGTCCATTTTAGAGGGGGATGCTTTGCATGGCTGTGCAGGCAATAAACTGATTGGAATGGGGAAGAGTCAGCAGCATGGTGAGCTCATGCAGCTCATTTGCTAAAATATTTAGGATTAGAAGTATAGTTAAAATTATCATTCCTAGTGTAGGGGGCAGGAAACCTCCCTGCTCTTTTCATCTCTTTCTTCTGTAATTGGATTACATCTGATTTTTTTCCTTCATTAGCTGAAAGTCTTCCAAACTATTCTGATTTGCAGCAGCTGGGAACCACAGGTCTGACCCTGAATAAAGTAAGAACAGGTGTTTGGGACTAGAGGGGAATAAAGCATCCCACATCCTACCCCTGAGGCCTCCCTGTTACTCTGGAAGCATTATCCCAGGGGGTAGGTGGAATTTTTGGGATCCTCTTTGGAAAGGTGTCCAATATGTTTCCCAGCTGATATAACATCTTTAGTGAATTTTGAACAAAATATTTGTTTAAATATTGCTTAATACTTATTAAGGGTACAGAACCTGAGAAGTCATCCCTGTGATAAATCACCCAGAAGACAGCAACAAGAGAGAGCTTGCTGGAGATGAAGGCGAAATTAAGTGGCCAACCCACTACCTCATGAAGAAAAAAGCTGTTTTATCTTATAAACCTTAGACAATGCTTTCACAGCAACCAAGAGAGTTCTGTGAAACCCAGCACAGATTTCTCCCTTGGTGCAGGAGTCAAAAGGCAGAGCAGAGCTGGCCAGGCTGCAAGGGACAATGCCCATCCTTATACTACCAGTATATATTGATGTGGCCACAGTAAAAGACAGCTCATCTGTTAAGAACCTGACATAATCCTCAACAAAAGTTAACTATTGCAGAGCATTGTTGAGTTTTGGGTAGTAAACATGGCATAAACCAGACTAACAGAAATGCACTGGTACAGAGAACATGAAGAAGGCAGTCCCCAGGGTGCTGAGATGCTGAAGGGGTTGCAGTTCTCCTGTTCGGCTGGACCCTGGCTCACTGGCACCCCAACATTGTGTCAGGAGCTGCCCACAATGAACAAGAGCAAATGGTTTCCAGCACTTGTGGCTGGAATAGTTCTTTTTCACAAGAATATCAGTAATCTTTAAATTTCTAATCCTCATTCTTGCAGAGTTAAACTTGACTCATGCAAATCCGAAAAGATCAAAATACACATGCTTTTTTTTTTTAAATAGCAGAAATCAAACTTCAAACCCAGTCTGTTTTATTTTCTAAACATATATTTATTAATTTTAAGCAAATACATTAGTTTGCAAGGAGACGTTTTGACATGGTTATTGAAAATGCTGATGTGAGTAAATTGATCTTGAGAGGTTATTAAACAGGAGCAGAGAGTGACTGCTGCTGGAACATACTTTCACAATGACTGATATCTGTCCAGCTGTGAAAATAAAAAGATGTATGTACATATATGTACACATATATA
Organism: Buphagus erythrorhynchus; assembly: GCA_013400855.1. Classification (NCBI taxonomy): domain Eukaryota; kingdom Metazoa; phylum Chordata; class Aves; order Passeriformes; family Sturnidae; genus Buphagus; species Buphagus erythrorhynchus. Next base: position 36,191 of record VZTT01049942.1, read on the forward strand.
TAAATAAATATTTAAAGATGTAAAAATAAATCTAATGGTTACATGGATTGCAATTGTCAGAGATGGTAGGAATACCACAGCTATTAAAAGCACAAAGTTCTTAAGTATTTTGTCCAATGTTAGACACTGTAATCATAAAAGCTGTTCACTCCTAATGGAAAGCCCAGGCAAGTTTCACAGAAGCAGCAAGACAAAAGGCAAACCTTTCTGCACAGCCACATTGTCTTTCTTGGATTTAGTTCAAATGTAAAACGAAAACAAGTTCTCATACCCAGGAAGCTGCAGCAAACATTGAGTCCATCCCTTGTATTTTCGATGGAAGCCTCGGTGCTGGAAATTCTCAGCACGTGCTCGAGCCTCTCTTCAAAAGTCTTCTTGAAATAGTTTTGTGGACACTTCAGAGGTGGAAACCCTCAGACTAAAGGAGGACAAAAGGATTTGAAAAAGGAGCTGCAAACTTCATCTTATGTAATGCTTTACTACAAAAGGAAAGAAATGCAAACCCCACATACTCACCTTGACTGTAGTTTGTGGGGCAAAGAACAAAACCAGTTTTTGGAAGTTGCTCCAGAAGAAGTTGCCTCAGAGAACAAACTGAAGGATAAAAAACTGATTGCTATTTTTTGTAAAGAGGCATTAAGTAACTGTGCCTCTTCCACAACGTACTCAGGTTTTTCAGAGGATCCCCTTCATACTGGAGCTGGGCCACCATGGTGAGTGAACTCTGTGCCCCTTGGCAGCTGCCCCAACAGCAGTGGTGGGGACTGGCCCAGAACTACCTGGGCAGCAATGTGAGACTCTCACCATTGCACAGTGAGAGTAAGCCAGCACCCACTAACACACCTTCTCAGTTATTCGAGGTGGTTCTCATCCAAATATTTGCCACCGAGAGTCAGACATATCTCATTATCCCACAAGAGTCCTGCTTGTGTCCTGCCTCAGCCAGGGTGATGGACAATGATGCCACCCTTGGGCTGCTCAGACTGAGCCTCCTGTGGAGCAACACTTGGGCATATGAGTGACCTTCACCACCTGGGAGTGCGTCAGGGCTCCCTCTGCTTTCCCGTCCACCATCAGGATGCAGCCCTAGTCCAGCAAGCTGCTCAGGAGCTGGAAATAAACATGCTGCCTGAAGTTTGGGGCTGAGGGATGCCCTCCACAAGCTGAAGGGGATCTAGCATGTCTCTCTGGCAATGGATGTGGTTGTCATGGTAACTTCGGGACTGCACACATCAACAGATTTTAACATCTTGGCAGTTTGGGAAGTGACTGTTTAGGCATTCCAATTAGGCCGGATATTTACACGTTTAAAGGTATCACATGCTTAAAATAAAAATTAAAAAAAAAAACAAGAAGATCTATGTGAGAGAGCCTAAACGGTGCCAAATTAGAAAACAAGCCCTAAATATATCTTCAACAGAGGCACATTTGAAAAACAATGCCTAAACACAAGGAGGAAAAAGGAGCAAAGAAGGAAAATGAAACTCCCATTGAAAACAAACAAGCTACCGCCCATGGCTTGGCAGCAGCTGACACCACTCTGCCCTGTCCCCTGCCCTGGATCCAGATCTGATCCCAATTCAGGAGACAGCCACAGCCAGGGCCATTATCAGTGCACCACAAGCATCAAGATAGATTGTATATACAGGAGTGGTTGGGAAGAAAATGCAGGTTGTGACATTGGAGCTGGAGGCATTAAATATGGGGCTTCATCTCCTGGGATGGCAGCATGAAGCTCCCAACCTGAAGTTTCAGCTAAAACTAGCTGTGAACCATAAAATGCTGACTTTTAAATCATTATTTTAAGTGTCAGGCTTAACTGCTCCTGGAGGTATACAAAGCAGTTCACACCTCTCAAACCTTTTGTTTCACATAATCATCTTTACACCTAATTCAGGTTTCGAGGTGTTTATTTACCACAGGCTAAAGCTACAGATGTGGAGTCAGACCTACAAAATATAAAGTGATGCTAATTAAAAAGAACCCTCCTAGCTTTGATCCCAGAGCACCATCATGTTTTGAAATCTTGCAAGCTCTGTGCCTGCCGAGTATGACAGTGCTCCTGCTGCAATTAGAGGCATGACTGTGCACACTGCTGCTGAGGAAGAGGAAACTGCCTCCAAATTAAGGAAATCCGAAGTAATTGAATCACACAGGGTTAGCACTTCCACACAGGCAAGGAAGAGGAAAGATCCATGGCCACAGGATATCAGCTTCAAATTTGTGACTGCTATTCTCCCAGCCTTGTCCATATGCCAGTCCTCATTTCAGCAGAGTCTCCTCTCACCCTGATGCATAAGCATTTCTCACAAACTCGCCATGTGCTTTTCCCTAGACATTGTCTCCCTTCCTTCCCACCACTGCAAATTCACAGTATCTATTCATGCCTTCTTTCCCCCATTTGTCTTTAGTTCAGATCTAATATCTCCATCCTATGGCCACGTATTACTCCTGGCTACTGCTCATACTCTTGCATTGCCCCCTCCCTCCAAACTCCCTTTTAGGTGGCTGTGGCACATCCCTCTCCCAAATCCTCCCATATCCCCTCCCATCTCTTAATGTCAGTGGTCTTCCCATGTAGGTCACTCCCCTACTCAACTTGGCTGGATGGTGCACAATGCAAGTTGCTCCTTCACCTCACTCCTTGACCCACATCTCAAACCCTCCCTCTGTCTTGCCATTCACCATCTCAGTCCAGCCTCCTTGGAGATAATAACAGAGAAGCTTTTCAACCATCTGACCTTCCCTTCTGCCTCCTCCTCTGTAACTTCTTGTCTTCCAAAACACAGGAGTGTTTCATCTCCCTTCTGGCCCCTCCATCCATCTCATCTATCCTCTTCTCACAGTTTCCTGGCTCTTTCCTCTCCCTGCAGAAAGATGTACAGTAGCCCCACCTTAGAATGGACCTTCACTCTTCCCCACTTCTCATAATACACTCAGCTATATCCAGCCAACCACGACCCTGAACTGTTTTCTTCTAATTGTGTCTTGGATGCTCTCCTGCCTTACATTTAACAGAAACCTTTTTCACAGAGTTTCTAACTATCTCGTTTTGGCCAAAGGTTTGGTCACTGCTTCATCTCCAGCTTCCTTGGCCTATAAGCCATCCATAAATCACATGACTGAGGGCAATTCACAGGTACCTCTTGTCTCAGTCTGCCAATCTCACAACCACAGCCACCTTGCCTCTACACCTCTTTATCTACCATTTCAAAGTCAACTGAGTTTAAAAAAGTAGAGTTCCTTAACTCTTTTGTTAGTCTCCTTTGCTTCGCTCTAATTCTTGCCATGTCAGCCTCTGCTCAGTCCTCTCTGCTGCTGTCTGTGCATTCTGTTCTGCATATGTCACTCTTCATATTCTTGTTTCTTGCTTGTGGCCAAGTCATGCACTTTGTCTTTCCATGGTATCTCCTTGTAATGCCATGCTCCTAAAATTCTCATTCCCCTTCACTTGCATCACTGCAACATCCGTTTAGTGTCCTCCTCATTCTTATTAACCCAGCATTCTTATTAACCCAGTTCCTAGAGAGCCAGGGAGCCTTGTCCATTACTTTGATTCCATACCTTTTTCCTCCACTCTTTTCCATTTTCCAGTTGCATTGAATGTGTCCTGTCTGTCTTAATTGTTCAGGGTGACCACCCTCATACTAATGTCTCATGCTCAGTATAAACACACGACAAATTGTAAAATCAGCACTCATTCCAGGATTTCCCTCTCCAACAAAAAAGTGTCTGCACTGACACGTCATTAGCCCTCTTCTAGTCTTTAAAACTCTTCCTTATCATGGTATTTATGCAAAATATGGTAATTGTTAGACTGTGGTTGAGATCAGCAGAAAATCCTGTTGACTGATACCATGCAGTGATTTGTGTGGGCTCCACCATCATACTATACCTGCCTTGCCTTGCACTCACACCATGAGCTTCTCAGGGCAGTGGCAGTCTTTTGACTCGAGTTAGACTGACCTTAGCTACCAGTGGTTTTCACCTGTAGGAATTTATGCTGCAACAGCTCTCTCAAATTTACCACCTTGACATAAAAGCAGAAAGCCTGCCCTTAATATTAGTATAATCTGTCTAACTGGCACGAAAATAATTGAATTAGATTTGTAAAAAAAAAAAAAGAGGATGTAACATCAAAATAGTCAGTGTTTTTATCGAATATCTATAAACAGAATAAACATATTAAATTATCCATTAACCCTTTTTTACTCTAAAACAAGATCCTTCTTTCTACATGCTTTTCCTGCTTAATTAACTACCATATCAACAAACCAATGAAATTAGGGAAAGCTGCATTTACATAATCAAATCTATATCAAATCAGTGTCAGTAAATCAGTGCACACCTATATTGTAGACATTTAAACCAGTACAATCCTTACAGGCACTGCTTTTAGCTAGCATTGATGAATCACTGTAAACTGATTTAAGCAAAGGATTAAATTAGTTTGTGTACATCTACTTAAGATGTATGTGCTGTTTTAAAGAGATCAGTGTTAAACTGAATTCTTGAAAGTGGTGCAAGTTTTTTGTATAATCAAAGTTTTGGCCTTCTTTCCCTTCAGTTCCCTTGCAAGACCCAAGCCATGGTCTGCAGTCCATTCCCTGATGGGACCTGAAGAACTGTCAGATCTCATGGTGCTACTGACCCCCTGCTCATTTCCAGGCTTTCAGCCTCTTTATTGCTCAGAGGGACTTCAGGTCAGTGAAAACAGCAGGAGAGAAGGAGGAGTAGCCCACCTCAGCTGACCTCTATCTCATGTACTCACCCATCTGGTGAAGCTGCATGAGTGAGCGCCTCTCCCAACATCTTTTCATGCTCATCATCCCACAGCTCTCAGATCCTCTCCCGTGAGAATTCCTTATGAATCTGATAAATTGTGGGATGGCTCATTTAATATCAGAACAGCACTGCACTCATTGCCTTGAAAGCCTTAGGAGAACCCACTCTGTTCCTCCAGATTCAGTGAGCATAAGGATCACTGTTGGATGAAAAAAGAAAGGCTTTGAAATTTGTAGACTCTGCTTTCAGTGTTTCCTTATAAATATTAAAATACTTCTCTCTCACACTGGGCTGCAGGTCCACTGAACACTTTCAAATTTATCTTTTTAATTCTGAGATCAATTCAATTGCAGTTCAATTCAATTTCTGTAGGTTAAAAAAAAAGAAGCCAGTCTGGGACAGTATCTTCTTATCACACCATCTTAGCTATTATATTTCATTTGTATTATCCTGCATCTAAGGGCTTTGTTAGACCCAGCTGTAACCTTTCAGAGCTTCTGAATGAAGACAAGGAAAGTCAGGAATTAATCTTTATGCTAAAGCTTTTTAAAGCCATTTCAATTGCTTAACCTGTAATTTGGCATAATATTGTGGGGTGCGTCATGCTGTGGAACTAACTGTTCTTAAATTATTCTATTTTAACGAGCAAATTTCTCCATTTTAAGGTTATGTCATGGTGAAAAACAGTCTTAATTTTAATGAAACAAATATTTTTCTCTCTCTGTGTTTCTATGGTAAATGTATCAGCCTGAAGCCTTGAGGGTGCCGCTCTGTCTTGCAACAGAATGTCTCAGTCATAATTTAATCATTTGGTTGCATAGAGTAAATCTGAAGCCCAAATTACTCTGAAGTGGCTGCCTAGCAGGAGGGACATTTATGTCCATTACTCTTTCTTATCCAAGCAATGGCACAACTAGGGGATGAGACACAATTTTGTAGCTTTAGCTTTTAGGAAGGACACTAGACTGAGTGAAGAACACAAAGATGATGAAAAGGTGAATGTTAAATCCCTTTCAAGCTTATGAAAATATGGCTATAACTATTATTTCCAGGAGAAAACGTTCAAGTTACACAAAACTGTGAGGTCATTGGCCAAAAATATTTTCTTCTAAAACTGTCTTAGTCTTTGTGTGCATGACAGTTCTAATGCACTTGTCAGCTTGTGCTTAATGCAAAATGATCTGAAGAGCTTTTTAGCCTGTTGCTTTGCATGCAAGCAGAGATTTATGTCTGCAGAACAGGAAATCCTGTATGATGGCAAATGTCTTGTGTCATTAAATGGGTTGTTGAACATTGCTGAACTTACTTGGAAGTAGTTAAAACCCCTTTGTTGCTTACTACGATTCTTTATAATGATTAATTCCATCTTCTTTGAACTTTTTTTTTCCAGGAGAGGGTTTTTAGACCTAAAATCCAGCAGGTGATGGAACCTGGAAATCAGATAATCAAAGCATAAATTTCATCCTGCTACGAAAAAAATTATTGTATTTTTGGGTCTGTTCTATCCATGGCAGCAATCTTCAGTTCTATACCCAAGCACAGAATACTCACTGATCCACATGTACTTGAAATGTGCACTTTTTAAAATTCCCCCAGCTGCACGCTAACAAATGTCATCAGATTCAACAGACGGCAAATCAGGTAGGCAAAACACAGAAACCGTCTTGAAAATCTGCCAAAACAGAATCATCTCAAGATCCAGCTGCCATTTAGCACATAGACTACTCTGTGTGACAGGGATGCAGACGAAACCAGGCAAAGTGAACAGCTTCATCTGGATACATTTCTAATCAATTCATCTGAATCTTCAATTGTAGTTGAAGCCATGTTTAGCGGAGTCCTCGACAAAGATAAATACAGATCAATAAACACTCTATAAATGGTGACATACATCTTCACAGGGAATCCAGATTTATGCTAATCTGAAAGGGCTCAGCAAGGATGCTTTCACACTCATAGCTTCCTTTTTAAGAGTACATTTTGTAATACCCCTTTGTAAAAAGGAAAGCCAAGATCCCTGGTGGGGGCAGAGTCCTTCCTCTGTACTCATCTTACAGGAAGATGTTACCTACCTCTGCTCCACTGCTTCAGAGTTACACAACATTTAGAAATGTCACCTGCAGTTACCAAAACCTGCTGAGCTTAAGCCCACTGGTTTGTTTGGGGATTTTTCCTTTGAAAAATGTCTTTATATTGACAGCAATGCATATATCTTCACTAGGATAACATGCTTTAAAAAAATGTATTTGTGTACCATTTTAAACCTCTAGTCTAGGCAGAATAACCTACTTTTTGATGTGATGAATATGCATAATAGAAGCCATGGCACATTAACAATATGTACACACATAGTTAATATAGATATTTATGTATGTATAAACATATGAATTTTCTAAATAAGTGTACACACACACACACACATATATATATATATAGAGAGAGAGAGAGAGAGAGAGAAAGAAGGGGAGGGGACATAAAAATATTTATTATTAAAAACAAACAGAAAGCTTTATCAGTTTGGTGCATGACTATGCAGGTACTTTTTGTTCCAAGTGCTGCTCAAAGGTGTAAAACTTTGTCACTTTGATTTATCTGGGAAATAAAACATGTAGTTCATCTCACCCTGTGTGATTTTTCCCTGTTCTATGCACTCCTCAGTGCTGCCTCTAACCCCCAGTAGCCTAGACACTATTTTACTCTCTCCTAGCCTTCAGTTCCTGAGTTTATTACAATAATTTGCCTCCTGGCTCACTGCCATAGTCTCTGTGCAACTCAATAACCCTATTTCACTGATACCTCTGGGAGTTTTTGCAGACAGGGGCACTGAAAATCCCCCATACAGTAAGCTTTCTTTCAGTGCTGGTGCATCTGAAATTTCAGTCCCTTATCTCAAACCTAAAATCTTCCAGGACTAAAAGCTGTTTGATTTGTTTGTTTGTTGTACGTGTTGGGGTTTTTTGTATGTGTTTTTGGTGGGGTTTTTTTGTTTGGGTTTTTCTGGTTTGTTTGTTTGTTTGTTTGTTTGGTGGTGTGCTTTTCTGTTTTAATTCTGCTTATGGCAGTTGCTGGATGCTTCAGTGGAAAGGAATAAGAAAACCCTATTGTCTAATCCAGCCTCTGTGAAGATGTCAGCCTGACTCCAGGCTTGTTAGAGAGCAGTTTAAACCACAGGATCCTAAAGCTTTACATTCCTGCCTGGGAGCATGAACTTTAAGTATAACCTCTCTTGATAGTCTTTTACATATAAGTGTGCAATCCCTATCTGAAAGTTGCTGAATTACTGACCTTAGTGATTTCTCAAGTAACCAAATTTTTGTTTCCTGTTTATGGGGAAAAACCCTTTTACCACTTTTGAATTTACTACCTTTTCATTTCAATGACTGTTTCAGTAGTTTTATTTTAGCAGATGGGGAAGAGATGTTCCCATTTAACAACTTCTGTGCTGTTCATTCCTTCACAGAGTTTTCTCTTGAGCCTTCTTTTTATCTTCTTTCCAAGTGAAACAGACTCAGTCTTTTAAATTTCAAGCACGTAATGTTACACTATTTACTCTAAAACCAGAGTCTATCTAAGCAGCAGCAGATACAGAACATGAAAAAGAATCCTGAACTTAAACACACAGTCTGCATTATCTGTCATAAATCCTAAGAAGTCAATTAAAAAGTTCTTTAGCCAGTATCAGTGATGTATAATGGGAGCATTTACTTGATTGCTAATGGCTGGGTTTACTTGATGTCTCAAAGCATCAGTTGTGAGGGCTGGCAGCAGCACAGCAGGCACAGCAGCACAGGACTGTGATCATCACTATAAATTAAGGTTATGCTGATATAATTAGTAGTTGCAAGCTAACGTAATATTTACATTGATCCTAGTAAAATCAATGCTGCACCAGTGAAAACATGCTCCAAAAGTTCACATGGCCTGTTACACGGAATTCTAGCTGTTTTACTTGTTTCAAAAGACAGGAGGAATCCAGAAGTTTGGTTGGTGCTCAGGACCTCTATGGGGGCAAAGCCTGCTCCTGAGTCCTTTTTCTGGGTGGGGTGAATGTGGAAATCCCCAGGGGAATCAAGGCCCAAGTATGATGAAGTGTACGAACAGCAGGGTGTGTGACATTTATGAGCATTGGCTTTAGTCCGTCTCTGACATGCATTTACAGAGTGACTATGTTGATTTTGGTGTACTAAAACACAGCAAGTTGTTTTCCCAAAGCCTGCCATGCAAAGATTAGGAATAAGGCAGCTTGCAGCTGGCTGGGAGCACGCAGACAAGACAAGATGGCTATGCTCCTGTCTCTGGCTTATACTTAGGTTTAGCTTGCTCACAAGATAGCTACTTCTCCAAACAAATTGTTTGCTATTTGTTTTGCTTAACCTCTCTGTGAAAGCTGTCTCTTTGTTTAACAGGAGTTTAAAACTTTGTGCTTTTTGTTCTCAAAAACGTCTCACAAGATGTCCTTTCACTTTGGTACCTAACCCAGTGCTGGCAGCAGTTTACATTAAACCTCTGCTTAATTGCACTGTATGAATAACATTTATTCTGCAAGAATAGCTACAGGCCCCAACTAAGCTGAGACCCTCAGGTGCCAGCCCCTGCACAAGGAGCAAGTTAATAACAGCTCCCAGAGCACACGTCTTTAGTGTTTTAATGCCAGGTACCTGAGGGATGGGGCTTGCCCTGGCAAGTCACGAGTTACATCTCTGCCACTCTTTGAGGGGCTGAGAGGAGTGTTTCTGCGGGGTGCTGTGCCACTACAAAACCCAACTGATACCCAGGGTCTCCTGCAAGAACCAGCTGCAGACTCACCCTTGGGCTGGTAACGTGGCCACCTACCTGGGCAGCAGGTCATGCCAAGATGTGCTCAGCCTGGGCTAAGCCTTCCCTTTGGATGAGATACCTCAAGTTTCATAACTCCTGAACAAAGCAGGGGATATGTAGCAATAGCATCTTTTTTTTGTTTGTTTCTGACTGCTACAAACAAAGTGATATGTGAAGAAGAAATTACAAAAAAAAACCCAAAAAACAAAATAAAAAACAAATCCCAAACAAAAAAACAGCAAACCCCAACCAACCCACAACACATAATTATTTGAAATTAAAACAGCTAACTAGCAAAACAACGACAACAATTGGGCCGAGCATAGACTTCGATTTGGAACAAAAACAGGAAGCTAAACTCTCTGCTGGCTGAACTCCACTGAAGCCAATGTTTTGCTAGCAAAGAATTTGGCTCCGAGTTTCCCAACAGCCATAATAAAGCAGTAGATTTATTGCCTAAGTAAAAGAGCAGACGCTGCTCTCTGTATTTCAGTACCCTTCTTCCAAAGCTTTCCTCCAGGTGAGCCGGCATGATGATATGCTGCTAGTCCCTATGGAATGTGCTGATGAAGGGTAAGAGAACCAAACCAGTAAAATTAATTTCAGCAAAACAAAACAAAACAAAAAAATCTGCAATTAAAATTCCAGATAAATCCATGGCTGTGACAATGAAAGGTCTTACAGTGTTCCTACCAGTTTTTCCTGTGTGTGGCAGAGGGAAGAGTGTGATTTGGATGAAGGGGTGCTATCTACCTCTAACCAACAAAATCAGAAATAATCACCTTTTCCATGATGTGCCTGCAGGGGTGCAACTCAGGTTGCACTCACAGAATCATCTCTAACAAGAGCCCAGAGTCCATGTCACCAGCTCCCTTGCCCAGCCCACATAATGAGTTTTTTGTCTGTACGTGCTCTTCCACTTGGCTAGCAAATCTGTTGTTTCATTGTATGCTGCTGTTTGGAGACTTTGAGCTTCACTCAGGTGTCCTGAGGAGCTCACATCACTGTTTGGTGTGTGAACTGCCAGAACATGGGGCAAGGGGAAGTCTTTTTGGTGGAAATACAGCACATGCAATCTGTTTTCACCTAGAGAGATATCAAGAACTGAGCAGCTGCCATGAGTGCAGGAATGCAAACACTAATTCCCATGGCATGGAGCTCACTGAGCTTCTTGGATGCAGCAAAGGTGGTGTGATTTGTGGGTGCATGGAATTGGCTCAGGCAGGAACCTGGCACTGCTGTGGTCCATGAGGTTCAGATGGAAGCAGGAGCAGCTGAAATGTCATTTGGCCACTGTGCCACCCCGTCAGCTGTAGCCCCCTCTGGAGAAGGCATTCTGCTGATCACAGCCTCTGCTTTCTCAGAACAACAAGGCTGCAGATAATATTGGAAAATTATGATTTCAGCTGTTTCAAGATCCATAGCATTTTATTCCCTCTCTTAAAACACAGCCAGGGGAATCAGGGGAGCTATATTGAGCCTTGTTAATCAGAAAGGGCCTTTTAAAGTCTTGCACTGTCGATACATAACTTTTGTGAAATTGCATTATAAATGCCAGTTTTAGACAACTAGCATACTTGAATAATGTTTTTAAATGCAATGTTACTTTCACACTTGCTAATGAAAGGCAGATAACTGGTGACAGAACAAGTCATAAACAGATGGGGAGATGTGACCCTCTCCTATGGGGCTGGAGATACCCCTTCACAGCAACACTCCTGCTCTGTAGCCAGAAGGCCTGCTCCTACACTGGCTGCCAGCTTCTGTGTCTCCAACAAGAGCCAGGAGAGGGCTAACAGGCTACTTAATGGGCATATAATCTTTCCATGAACAAAAGGATTTGCCAGAATTTAAAAGGGACTTTTAGGTGTTATGGCCAATGAAAAGTGTTTTTAGCTTGCTCAGGATCCCCTGCTGCAATTGCTGAGGTATTTCAGAACCCGAGCTAACAAATACACAGCTCAGCAGAGTCTCACACAGACCCTGCCTGGTTGCAGCCTGTATTCAAAGCCTGCCTCCTAGCACAGCAAATTAAACCTCTCCCTCTGCCAGCAAGGCAGCAGCCACAGAGGGTGGCAAGCACACTCTGCTGCACAAGGCAGCCTGGTGCTCCTGCATCCCTGTGAACCAGCCTTTCCCAGTGCTCTGAGCTGGGAACACTTGTGCTTTGTGCAGTGATGCCTGCAGTGTTCCCTGTCTATCCAATGTGTAATTCAGAAGTTGCTGTGCTTTGCACAGGGAAGTACTACAGAGTGGAAGTGGTAGGTCTCCACAGTTTAGCCTATTATTCCTGCACAACAAATACAGGATAAAAGCTTTCTACTGATGTAAAAAAAAAAAAAAATGGGGCTAATCAGAAAGCACTTCCTGCTCAGGAAGAAGTTAGAAAGAAGTCTGTAAACAGAGACCAGTGTGACCCCAGTGTCCTTTATTCTCCCCACAAGTCTCAGAGGTGAGACATGATACACTCCAGAGATGGAAGATGAGGAGAATACATAGGCATGAACACACACACACACACAGGCAATTCATCACTCGGGAAACTTTGCTGGTATTTAGTGTTTTCTATGGTTAAAAAGTGTGGAGGTAAATTTAGGACTGAAACAAGTTTTGATTTCAAAACAACATGCGCTGATTTCTAAATAGAATTCCCAACCCCGTGCAGAGAACAGGCTCCTGTCTAAATAGGGATGAACAGAAAGAACCAAGGCAAACTGCTGAGGGCTTCACGTGGCAGCTGGTTCCTGCAGTCAGGAGGAGGCTCTGTTGCCATGCAGATTATCTACCCAGAGGATGTTCCCGAGCCTCTCTAAGGATCTGTTTACTCTTGGAAGGTGTCACTGCACATCCTTGGATTTAATTTGATTTCGTGTGGGGATAAAAAGCCGTTTCCTTCCAAATCACAAATATCATACTTCTTCCTTCACTTTTCCTTCCCTCAGATGATCTGGCAGTTCCAGCCTTCTCTAGCCAACTGTTGGAAACAGATATTTCAGCTTGGAACAAGGCTGGAGATGGGACACTGCTCCATTTTCTGCAAATGGCTTTGCTCCTGGCAGTCATCTCTCTGCCACTGCACACTGCCCTGGGCTCTCCTGGCATGTTTGTCTCCAGGGCTTTGAAGCCAGGCTGGTGAGGAAGGGCTGCACAAGTAGGAGGAAATGTACGGCTGGAGGGCTTGTAGCAGGTGCCTGGGGCTTTGTCATCAGGAGCAGTGGAGTGTGTTATTCCCACCCCTTGCCCCCCCATCTGCCTTTACACAAGACCCCTCTTCCCAGGAGGGTGAAAGGGCATTTTATAAATACAATTACAAAACTGTTGGGATCAATACCACGAGGCAGATGGATAGCTCAGCAGAAACAGATAGATTAGATGGCGAGATAAAATAGATTAGTCAAATTGATCCAGGACTGGTGAGATAAGGTCCTTCCCTAGCAGGTGACAATGGTGCATGTGACTGTGCCTCTGTGACCCCCACACCCCTCCACTGCTTTCCCATCTCTTCTCCCTTCATCCCCCTTCATGCTACACTGAACCAGAAGAACAAAACCAAAACCAAACAAAAACAAGCGAAAAAGAAAAAGCAGGGATAAACACCACTAGGTGACTAAAAGTCCTTTCCTCCCCATCCTCCCCCCTTCCCAGCCACGAGCAGGATCTTTCAGCTGGGTGCTTTTCTTCTTTCTGCATCAGGATCCCTAAGTTTGCCACAGATCAGAGGAACAATAGAAGGAGCTGGGAGCTGTGGCATTGAGTTCAACAAAAATGGAGCCTGCTACCTAACATTCCCAAGAATAAGTGTGACAGAAGAATACTGGCTTGAATTGTCTGGGTAAATCCAGGAGAACTGCATGAAACCTTGTCTCACTAGGAGGCTTGGTGGAGAAGTGTGTATTGTATACACATATTATAAGCATACTGGACTTTGGTTTTCATTGCAACATTTCTGCCCACACACATTCCTCTAGCAAGACAGTTGGGAATGACAAATCTACCCCAAACCACACCTGTCCACCAAAATCCAAGGAAATAATGGCAAATGCTTCTTGTGTCTCACATAGTAAATTTACCATTGAAGGAGAAATCTTAACTTTGGGAATACTTTTGAGTGCTAAATTTCACAATATGTATGGCTTTATATTTAAATTCCTTCTATTCCTTTTATTTTTTTCTTTTTTGTTCCCTGACAAGAAAAAATAAGTGAAAATGAAAAATCCAGAAAAGTACTGCTTTTATAAATGCAGTTCCATCAGCAGCACTGGTAATTTCTTTTACCTTTGGCTATTTGGCTCACATGGCTGACATGCCACATGTTACAAAAAAGCCACTCTTCAGAGGAGAACAAACACACCACTTTTTTCATTCCCAAACTGTCTCTGCCCTACAGCATGTGCCAAAGCCAGGAATAAATGGATGGGCATTCAGTGAGGCTGGGGGGAGATAGTGCCCTAGCCTTGCTTTATGCTCTGAGTAACTGAGACCTTCACAAGCAGATTTTGCCAGTAGTTCAGGGCCCAATTTATCTAACAGATTTAATGAAGTGCCCTATTTTATGCTACAGCAGTCCATGGAGTGGCGTCCCGCTCTCCACTCTCCATGTTCCTCCACATGTCTGCAGGCTGTTGGCTCTTCTTTCTTTTGACCTAATGGCAAGCTGGTTTAAGGGGCTTAGATGGGAGGAAAATAACTGTACTGCAAGGAGAGAGGCACTTGGTGCTGGTTCAGCCCACTGAGGTGGCTCACTGCTGGCTCAGATAGAAACAGATGTGAGGGAATGGATAGCCAGGGACAAAAGAGGTAAGAGAGGAGTAACACTGCCACTTTGAGCAGTCACAGGTGATTAGTTCAGCTTTGCTAGAGCCGTGAATGACATTCTGACCCTTAAAGGGGCCAAATCATGTGTCTGACAAGAGGAATTGATAAACTTGATCCCTAGTCTTGTAGTGGGATTTGCTACTCCCTCATAAAACAGCATCAGTTAGAAAAATTGAAGTCTGCTTATGACTAACTTCCTTACAAAGAAAAATTGAATTTGTTGAAGTTTTCCTTTGAAAGGAAAGATCTGAAAAAAAAAAAAAAAAAAAAAGGTCCAAATCAAAATATTTCTATCCAGAAATTTTAAAACCACAAAGTTTTGTGATGCTCAGGAGACCCTTGTCCAGAGCCTTGCCCCAAGGCAGGATCAGCTGTGCTCAGTTTTCCCTGATAAACATTTCTCTGGCCTCCAGTGCTGAAAACATTGCCCTAGAAAGAGGTTAGCCAAAAGTCTCATGCTTCCATTCTCCCCCACAGCTTAGGCTGTTCGGACCACATCTCCCAAAATATACGCAGTTGCTGTGAGTAGAGACAGGAACTGGTTTGATCAGGAAAACTCTGTGAAGAACATCACACAAAAACTGGTACCTCTCGATATTCAAAGCCCTACAGCAGCACACGCACACAGAGAAAATCACAATGTGTCAGAGCAGGCACAGTGAAGTACATCTGGAGGATTGGTCTAAATAGTTTTGGATTTTGGCACCCAACTCTGCTTTTCCAGTGTTAACTGTCTCAGCTGGGTCTAGCAGGTAGGCACATGTAAGAAGCCCATGGCAATCATCTTATCTCACCCATATGGATTGCCACAGTCTCGTGCTGGTGGAGAAGTTAATGGATCAGTAATTTCAGTTACTGGCTGACGTGGAGAGCAGAAGGTATGGAAGGTGGCTTTTGCACCTGGATACAGCACAAATATGGAATGAGTCTGTGCATGATCAGAGGAGTTGCGTCTTGACTGCTGTTGACATTGAGAGCAAAAGGAGGGCTAAGGAGGATCTCTATCCTTTCTTGGATACAACAGGAAACATAGTGACAAAGGATGAGGATAAAGGCTGAGGTAGTTGATGCCTTCTTTAATAGTAACGCCAGTTGTTTCCCAGGTACCCAATCCCCTGAGTGAGAAGACAGGGACTAGTAACTAGTAACAGGATGAAGCCTCTATAATCCCAGGGGAAATGGTCAGTGATGGAAATGGCCTGTTGCACCACTTACACACACATACATACATGCACAAAAGTCAATAGAGCCAGATCAGATCCACCCAAGGGGAAGTGGGGAAGTGCTGGTAGAAGTGCTCACTGAGCCACTTTCCATCATTTACCAGCAGCTCTGGCTAATGGGGGAGGTCCCATTGACTGGAAGTTACCAAAAGTGCTGTAAAGAGGATCTGAGGAGCTACAGGACTGTCAGCCTGACCTCGATGCTGGGGAAGGTCATGGAGCTGATCATCCTGAGTGCTGTCATGGGCACAGGCAGGACAACCAGGTGATCAGGCCTGGAGAGTGGTGTTGAAGAGAAATACATCCTGGGGGGTGGCCGGTCACAAGGGCTGTTCCTCAGCTCAGCACTGGGGACAGTCCTGATTAATATCCTTATCAACAAGTTGGATGAGGGGATTGAGTGCATCCTCAGCTTGCCAACATTACCAATTTGGGCAGGAATGTTGATCTGCTGGAGGGCAGGAGAGCTCTGCAGAGGGATCTGGATAGGCTGGAATGGGGGCTGGGGCCAGTTGCAGGAGGTTCAACAAGGCAAAGTGCTGGATTCTACACTTGGGTCACAATAACCCCATGCAACAACACAGGGTTAGGGAAGAGGGGCTGGAAAGTTGCTCAATGGAAAAGAACCTGGTGGGGCTGCTTGACAGTGGCTGAACATGAGCCAATCTGTGCCTAGGTGGCCAATAAAGCCAATGGCATCCTGGCCTGGATCAGCAATAGTGTGGCCAGCAGGACCAGGGCAGGGATTGTCCCTCTGTACTCAGCACTGGTGAGGCCACACCTTAAACCCTGTGTTCAGTTCTGGGCCCCTCACAACAAGAAAGACACTGAGGGGCTGGAGCATGTCCAGAGAAGGGGAACAGAGCTGGGGAAGGGTCTGGAGCACAGGTCTGATGAGGAGCAGCTGGGGGAGTTGTGGGTGTTTAGCCTGGAGAAAAGGAGGTTCAGGTGGGACTTTCCAATCTCTCCAACTGCCTGAAAGGAGAGTGTAGCCAGGTGGAGGTCAGCCTCTTCTCCCAGGTATCAAGTGACGGGACAAGAGGAAATGGCATTGAGTTGCACCAGGGGAAGTTTAGATTGGATATTAGGAAAAGTTTCTTCACAGAAAGGGGTGTCAAGCATTACAAGAGGCTGACCAAGAAAGTGGTTGAATCACAGCCCTTGAAGGTATTTAAACCACATGTGGATCAGGCATCTTTAGGGATCTGCACAGCTGNGCACTCAGGGATATGATTTAGTGGTGGACTTGGCTGCGTTAATGGTTGGACTTGATGATCTTAAAGGTCTTTTCTGACCTAAGAAATGTTATGATTCTATTCTGTAATTCTGTGAATGGCAGAGAAGACTTTTGTTCTCAAGAATATAAATAGCAAAGAACTTGAGCCATTATATTAACAATATTATTCGTATCTGATTATATAATAAATTGAAAACAAATGTGGCTTCCATCTGATTTGCAGCAGTTAATATACAGAAAAAGTTACATTAAGGGAAAAAAGAAAAGCTAGTCAGCTGTTCAAAGGTGTGACATCTATGAAAGAAGCCAAGTCAGAGAAGTTTAAGTGATTAAAGTGGCCAAGTCAAACAAGATACAATTAAAGCCACTGCTTCTCTACCATCTCCCTAAAATNTACCATCTCCCTAAAATTTCCAAATAAGGGTTTATGAATCCTAGGAGACCATGTTAGCCCTAATTGTATCTTGTTTAACTTGGCCAATTAAACAGCAAACTCTTCGCAGAGCTGGCCCTGCCTTCAGATATCGCACCTCCTTTGCTTCTGACTGCTTTCTTCAGTTTTTGAAGCATATATACCATATATTTTTATTAGCTCTTGGGAATGTGTTTCTAAAAATGCCCTTTGGTTCATACCCATTTCAACTACGTCTTTTCTACCATATGCCATTTCCATGGAGTAGTGGGAACTGACACCTTGAGCTGTGATACTCTCACCTGCAGACTCTTTAAAAGAGTGGACATTGTCTTTTCAGAAGGATTTGGGAGGAGACCAAAAACACCTCTTGCCTCAAGATGCCATTCACAGCAGGCTGGAACTGAGCTGAAGGCGAGGACAGTGAGCTGGCACTGCAGATATTTAGGATGGAGAGGAGGAGAGGACTGCTGCTTTTCAGAAGAGACAAAGGCTAACACCTGGTTGGAAGGAGAAGGGACTGCACTTCCTCTGGGATAAGTGAGCAAGCAAGAGACAGAAATTGCCTCCTTCCCATATAGATTATCAATAGATGGCAGGGAAATGGTGGATTTGTTACTGCTTTTCAATAATTATTCATACTCAAAATTTGGAATTTTATATGCCTCTACCTAAATTAATAAAGCATACAAAATATTTTTAGAGGGCAACTGATCTTCTGCCTGCAACAGGATTCTTTGTTTTGTTTCAATATATTTTAAAGCGAAGGAAACAGTTATTGCAGTTATGTGAACAACTCAGGCAAGGATCTGAAGCTTCAGAGGCTCACTTAGTGCTAAATTTTATTAGTAGCTGCTTCACTTTTGCATGAGGACTGCACATAAGACCATCCTCAAAAGACCCCCAGGTTGGGGGAAACTCCTAATTGTCTATTAAATAAAATTATACACAAATACGCAATTATTGCAGAGGAACCAAACAATCATTATTCTTACTTCTGAGAGGGGAAAATGGGCAAAGTAACCAAAAAAAAGCTGACAGAAGAGGCATGCCAGGCCCTAAAGCAGCATTACACCACGTTATCACAAAAGTGCACGACCTGAAGGACAGCATGCCCAGTTCTCAGGTGGGAAAAGAGAAACAGACACTTCCAGCTCTAACTCCAGCTCTGCTCAAGATTCATCTCAAACAAGCATCTCCATTCATTTTCCCATAAGCAAAACAGGGACCAGGCTTCTCCAATTCACTGAGAAGTGGTAGCCAATAATGTTTGCTTATCACCTTGAAAGAGTCAGGTGCCATGCAAATGAATATGGGATGCTAACAATACACTTACAGTACTTTCTGGGTACCAAAAAGACAACATACCTTTGTCCAGGGATGCAACACCAGCACAATCAGGCTTCTGATGAATTATAAATGATTAAGAAACACTTTTTTTTCTTTGCTTTACCTCCAATTTCTTAAAATGAAACCAATACTGATAAACTTGATTAGGAGTACATTTGGAAAATGTTTTGATTGCCGTTTGTTGAAATTTTCTACGCATTAAAATGCTAAAGAGTTAAAAAAAAATCAGCATGATAAGCTGCCTGAGGAAGTATACTAAGTAATGCAGAGCAGTAGTAACACTGATGAGCGAGCTTCACCCACTTGTATGCGGGAATCACCAGATGGCACTGTAACAACACATAGTTTTCCAAGTTCTTTCTCTAAGTGGGCAAGAACTGCTGGGTTAATGAGGAAACAATACCTTCTTGTTGTTATTGTGAATAAGTCATTTTGGGGTAGTAGGGAGAGGGGAAGGTATGAGAAATAATTGCTGCTTCACATAAAAATTCATGTTGATCCATGAATTGTAGTTCCATACTGCCTGGATGTTACCTGAATAGCTCTGGCTTATGTATCCAGTTAAATAAAGAACATACACTAACAAGTAAAGTCTCTAGGTCATCTTCATTTTGTCTTTTACAGCATTTAGAAATGTTCTTTTAGCTGGAAATCGCTACATATTTATATAGTTGTGTGTGTATGTACAGCCATATACATATGCACATCATTTGAATTAATCAAAACACAGAAACTTCCCTAAGGTTATGAAGCAATGCAGTGGCAGAGCAAGAAATGGAAGCCAAGAAAACTCTAATAAACAGCTGTAACAGAAGTACCTTATTCATGTGTGAGTCACTAACACATAATTACTCTGATAACAAATAACACATTCTTGGAGAGTCTCAGTTTTGATTTATGTCACAGTTTCAGTAAATATAGAGGAGCTGCCAAATTTGCCTATATAAATTCCAGTGATCTCATTTATTTTAATCAGAAGTTTTGGAAAAATTAGACAAAGGGAACTTCCCCTCTTCTCCCCTTTTTTTAATTTTACCTTATTAATGTGGTGCTCTGGCATGAGGCTCTGTTTTGAACTCAGCTGAAGGAGCGAGCATTTCCAAGGCCTGTTTATGACAAGATATAATTAATACTAGGGAGGAATTAAAGGAGATTTAGACAAAAAATACTGTACACATTTGGAGTTAAATAACAATTTGGCCTCATTAAAACAGGTTTCCACTTGCAACTAATTTTATTCCTGGTTACTAAGGCCATCGTTTGTCTGAGCAAAGATGAAAAAGTAGCTGTTAATATAGCACAAATGAGAGTGAAATTGGAAGGGACATGTATGTTAATGAGCATCCAAGTGCTTTACAGTGCGCAAAAGCGAGCAGAGAAAAAAAAGAGATTCCCCTGAAATTGTTGAAAAGATAATGATTATTTGACATGGCAAGGAATGCCCTGACCCTGCAACCAGCTCCACGTGAAGATACAGTTGTTTGCAGGATCAGGCGCTACCTCAAAACACTTTGAGGACAATATTAATTTCTTGACAGGATATTAATTATTCATTTCCTTGCAAGAGAAGATCTGGCAAGAAGTGGCATTAGCTGTGCACTTAGAACCTGCTCTGGGTATGTGAACTCTGATGTCTGTATGTTGTGATGCGCTTAGCTAAATCCCTGGATGTATATGCAAGTTGTTGATTCTCTTCCTCAGTGTGAAATGTATCATTTGGCTTGTGAATAAGCATAGTGAGCCATGTTTCATGCAGATTTATGCAGTATCCACACTCATCAAACCCAGAATGGCCACATTTGCCTAAAGCCTGAACAGAATTTGGCCTATCAGACTTGCATTAAAACTGTACTGAATGGTTTTGTGTATGGGACTCCAAAAATCAGTATTGAAACTTCTTCTCAGTTAAAGATAACTAATTGAAAGCAGAGACACTTGAGTCCTGTCCCATCAACAGCCCAAGCACTTGGACATCAAAGAGAAGAGATGCTTGGCCCCCTCATAGTGATTTAAACAATAATAGATCTGTCCCTTTTGAATGGAAACCCCATAAGCAGGAGGGCAGTGTTGAGAACAAAATACATGTAGGAGAGACACTATGTGCTGGTCACAGCAACAAATTCCATTAGTTCTGTGAGTACTCAGGGCAGTGCTATGTACCCCTGAGAGATGCCCACCTCAGCTATTTTGTGTGCAGCTTTGTGGGTGCCTTGTACATATCCGCAAACAGGCTGAGCATTTTTGATACCTCTCTGCCCGTAGTAAAAACCAAACCATCTCCATGGACCTGGAATATATGATGGAAAGTTTGTCTGGAACTGATGGGCAAATATGTTTGCAACAGCCTATATTTGCAATGGATCTGTTGTCTGGGGCACCTTCTCACTGCTGCAAGAGCAAGAGAAGTTGCACTCTGAGCTAAAAAAACCAAAACTTGGGCAGGATTTAAGCCTGCAAGGGCATTTCTACTTCCTCCCAAGCAGTGCTGCAAGCAGAGAAAGAGCTCTTGGACACAGATCCAACGCAAAAAAAGCACTATTATCTCTAAAGCAACTGTTTTGCCTTGTTGCAGAAAATCTAAATGAGAGTCAGTAATGTCTCAATACAAAACATTCTATTGTTTTAAACATCGCCGTGTTTATTTCACCCTTTCCCAATCATTATGCAAAGAAACACTGAGAGATAAACAAGTAGCATGAATAGTTGCATGGAGCCTGCCAGAATTCCCAAATATTTCATACTTTGGCCCCTGGGATGAATTCAGTCTCCAGACCACCTAACTAGAGAACGAGCTGGATGTTGTAAATGTGTTTGGCCAAGATTACAAAAACTTCTGAGTTAAATCATTTTGCACTGCTCTGCTAACAAAATTTCCTCAGTATCCTCCTATTTTTTTAGATCACACCTTGCCAGGGTGGTCTTGTGCTCGCACACCAGCCATCACCCCATGGAAATACTGATTCAGTGATGATGTTTGCAGTGTTTTCCAGACATGGAGCCTTCAGAAACCCCTCTAGGTATCCCTCAAACTTTGCCATAACTTCACAAAGGGTTTCAAGATAGAGAGCCGGGGTCAAAAGGGGTTTAACTAACACTGCTCACAAACAATTGTGCAATGAAATGGCCTTTCTTTGAATTTCATAATCTATAACATGCAATTATTGAACACCTGAGTGTGGCACAGACAGCTGATCCAGGCAAGTCAGCCATTTACTGGAACATGTATTTTAGACATGTAAAGTACGGGATATTTTTCTGGAGGATCACATCCACAAGTCATCAGTCTTACAGTACAGCATTAGAAGTAGTGCCCTACTGAGACAAATGTGGGTTTTTTCCTTTTCCTTTTTTACATCCCTTTCTCCTCCACTTATATCATCACTGCTTCCTCTGTGCAGGTGTAGTTTGCCAGGCTGCTTCATCCCTTCGCTTGTGTAAAATTAATTCTTGTCTTCAGCATAGTCCACAGACCTGATCTTCCTTCCTTTTTTTTGTTTTTCTTTTCTGGTTTCTTATTCAGTCTTCTTACTACAGCTAGTCTCTAACAAACTTATTTTAGATTTATTTTCTTTTTTGTGTTCATTGGATTTTTTACACTGGCTAGGAAGAAATACCCCACATACTCTGATTCATAGTGTTGTCTTACATTCTCTCCAGATTACATATTTTTGTATGCCAAAGCAACAGACCATTAAAGTTCCTGTACCTGAAAATATGGGCTCTTATTTCATTCAACTGACTGCCTGGACATACAGTTCCCTAACTCTGCTAAAGGATTCAAAGTGATGATGTCAATCAAATGTGGATGGCACATCTTCATGGCAATTGTTTTACTGTGATCAAAACTGTTGTACATAGTGCCCATGTTTCAGTCAACATTCACAAAATACTCTGTTTCTATGATATGTGTTTGCTCATCCTTCCTGGCTGAAAAATGAGAGGAAAAACTCTGGTTGTGTTCCCATGCTAAGTTGCACAAACACAGTTGTTCCAGTGAACAGAGAGGGAGTTTGTGACTTCATCCTGGAGAAAGTGAAGATACATCCCTCTCTCACACTCACTGCTCTCAGTTCTGATTTTCCAGCAGCTGGCAAAGTGAGGCAAGTTATGGTGGAAAAGCTCAGTAGAGAAATAAACTGTTTTAAGACACTCTTTTTTGACTGTGAAAATACTGATAGTCACTGATAGCTACTCCTGCAGCAGGCAGGACCCACTCACAGGTTGCAGCAACACAACATTAGTCTAGCAGACCTACAAAGGACTTTAAAGGAGCTGGCACAGTGAGCTTACAGTCTAAACACCAAACAAAAAACCAAACAAAAAAGCAAAACAAAGCCTTAAGGGAAAGAGCCGGTGTGGTCATGGGCCACAATTTCTACCATTCCATCTCTACGAAAAACTGAAGCTGTCATCATCTGCTTCTCAGCTAAGATACCAGAAATCATATTGGGCATTCCCCTAAATATTAATTGTTGCCTTTCACCTTTGTTTTTACAGCTAAACAAGGAAAGAAACATTACACATATACTAGAACTAGAGAGCCCATGAGGCTTTCCCAGGGAAACAAACAGTTTCTACAGGTCTGCACCAAATACTTCTGTGCTAAACCCCACCTCTCCACCTCCAGTCTCCCTCCCCTGCTGTAGTCATATGGCAATCCATGCTCACAGCTGAGGGTCCTGCTCTGATGAGGAAAGAGAAACCCAAATCAGTTTTCACGTCAGCTTGGCATTAGCAATTTGTCTTTCAATTGTTAGACAGCAGCATGCAAAACATTGCTCTGATTCAGCAGAAGCTCTTTGCAGCCAGAGCATGAAGCCCTTGCTTGAGCCTCAGAGAGAAGGAGGGAATTTCAGCTGTGTTGTTTTATGATAGGACAAGTTTCCCTCCTTTCAAACTTTATAGGAAATTGCCAGGAGAGTATGAAAAAGGAAAGACAATCACTAATAACATATTCTCTCTCAAACGTTCTTTCTCAGCATGTTCTTGTCCTGGATATCCATTTATTTATTTATCTATCTAACTTAAAAAATTAATAATTTTTCTCAAAGAATTTAGCAGCAGGCAAGAACGCTGCTTAGCATTTGCAGAAGTCAAGCAGGTTTACCTTTAGCTCCAGATGACAGGACCAGTCTGGCCAGGGGCCCGTGCAGAAGTAATCCAATGTTGTTATCGTTACTAAGTTGTCCTAAAGAAAGTTGGAGGTGGTTTATCTTTTATAGCACTCTTTTCTAATGAATTGGCAACACATCTGACTTGGGTCCCTGTATAGGGCCTCCCCTGAGCCCTCTCACCCCTACTTGTTACTGGCTTCCTGCTGATTTACAACAAAACTTTGACATTTGGTCTGCTCCTTAATAAGGGCCTGTGACATTGCCCAGGTATGAAAAAGGAGAATAAAATTATGTGGGTTAAAAATGATATAGCTCTTTGAAGGTGGAGACAGCAGAACAGGGCTTCAAAGTCCAGAGAGAAAAACGATACCCACAGAAGGCTCTTTGTTCGGACGGCTCGGCTGGCATAAATCTCCCAGCTGTGGTCCTTTATACCACTTCTAATTATTTGAAACTCATTTATCATTTGAGCGTAAAATAATTAGAACTGGTGTAGAGAAACAGAGAGGAGGAAGAAGGCAGGCAGGCAGGAAAAATGGGAACGGAAGGAACAGATACCATAGGCCATTCAATTGGGTGATTTTGAACAGGAAGAGCTTATTGAATTATCTTGATATGGGGACTTGAATAATTCCTGAATTTCAGGCAAAAGCAAACCAGGCCCCTTGATTGTTTGTGTTAGAGAAGTATCAGAAATCCTTTGACTGCAAAGGAGAATATGAAACTAGAAAAGAAGATTCAAATTAAACATCAGAGCAGTGATAACTCCCTGAAATGCCCAACCTAAAAAGCAGCACTGTTTAAAAGTGCTGCCTACAATTCAATATAGTGTTACAGCTCTCCAGTGTCAGAGGCCTGAAAAGGAGCGTAGGTGTTCCTGCACACAGTAAATGCCAACCTAATTGAGTTCCTGCACTGCAGCATGAGCAATGCAATGATCAAGCACTTGGTTCAAAATTTTCTGAAGGGCTCAAATCCTGCCCTGACTTACCTTTTGTGCAAACCCACCAATTCCAAAGGAACTGCATGGGTTAGCAGCAAAACCAGAGTAATTCTTGCTGGATGGGACTTTATTGGTCTGGCCAGGAGCCAGTACAAAAGTAACCTGGTGTCATTCTTGTTATTCAAATGTTCTGAAGTTCTTCTATAGCAATATTCACTTCCCTTACACTCTACTTCTTTTATTATTTCTCTACCTTCTGCAAAAGTTTAATACAAAGTAAATTCAGGCAAGGTAGGGGAAAGACAGCACAACTTTGCCAGATAAAATCTATGCTTCTCTAAACTGTGACCTCTAACCTTTTTAATCTATAACCTCTGCATCTAGATTAGTGATAAAAAAACAATGAATAAAGGCAATGATGTGTGTCTGTTTTCATTTATGAAACTTCCCTTACAAACAAAAAATAGGATGAGAGGGAAAACAGATTAAGGTGAAGGAGGAAAAAACCAACAACATAAAGCTGGCTGAGAAACAGAAAACACACTAATGAATTTTCAGAGTTGCACAATAGGATCTGTGTTATCAGGTGGAGGGGTCAGCACGCTGTACCTACAGGTGCCAAAGATATCACGCAAAGACTTCCAATGGCCCCCAGAGGGACGGGGAAGGAGGAGCAGACGTGCATCTGTGAGAGGCAGCTGCTCCCTGCTCCCACCAAACGAAGTCCCGAGGGGAGCTGGGGGCTGAGTGTGCATCTCGCCTGGCCCAAGGGCAGCATATTCCCTTGTTGAGCAGCACTGTTGACAGCTCCTACTGCTGCTTTTAAACTGTAATTTGGGAAAACTAGTGCCTCCTGGAATGCCACCACGATCCCGCTGTGCTGATGACTACCCTAGAACAGTGAGCGAGTCGTGGAAAGACAGAAAAAAGGCTTCAGGGCTGCCTATGAGGAGCTGGAGGGAGAATCAGGACAGGAAGCAAGCCAATAGAGGAACACAGGTCTTTTGGAAGGACACCTCCTGGGGCACGAGCAGCAGCCCAGGCCAGTGAAGAGATGCTCAGGTACTCAGGACAGCAAGGAGCAGAGCAGATACCCTGCAGCAGAGGCCAGGGCTCAGCATCCTTTCCAGTG
Organism: Buphagus erythrorhynchus; assembly: GCA_013400855.1. Classification (NCBI taxonomy): domain Eukaryota; kingdom Metazoa; phylum Chordata; class Aves; order Passeriformes; family Sturnidae; genus Buphagus; species Buphagus erythrorhynchus. Next base: position 62,020 of record VZTT01049942.1, read on the forward strand.
CTGGTCTGGGACACCGAGACCCACAGAGGAGCAGCAGCCGTGCTGGGATCAGGGGCAGTCCCTGCTGACCCTGCTGTGCCTCCAGCTTGCCTTGCAACCACTCCTCCTTACCCTCTTTCTCCATGCAACAACCCCCGTGCTAAAAATACCCCCCTGCAGCACTTGGTACAATAGATAAGCCTGGCAAAGCTCTTGTGGGAGACGCCGTGGCTTCACATCTGCTTGTTAAAAATATCACATATTATTAAAAAAAAAAAAGAAGTTTCTTGTGACTAATTTCAACAGCAAACCATATGGTCTTTTTACTTCTCCTGCACTCATAATAATTAAATGGCTAATTTCCCCTCTTAAACTACCTTCGGCCCACAGAAAGAAACAAAGGAAATCACAGCTATTCAGCTACAAAACATCTTGTTAAAGCACAGCAAAGAGTTATGCAATTAACCCCACAAAAGCCGGAATTTCACAGTTATATCTAACACTCCGCGTTAACAAGAACAGGCTTTAAATTGAGCCTTTTTTTTGTTGTTGCTGTTTGCTGGCACAGCAGTCACAGTTAAGGTCAGGTGTCAGACCAGATTTAAACCATAAATGTCTGTTTCCTTGTTTGTTTTTTTTTGTTTGT
>VZTT01049944.1:0-12624 GCA_013400855.1 Buphagus erythrorhynchus
AAGGAATTTGGGTTTTTTTGGGTGTTTCCATGGATTTGCTGGGATGGCAGGAATTGCTGGGGTTGGTGCTGCCATTCCAGGGAGCCTACAGAACTCCCAGCAGCATCCTGGTGCTGAATTCCAGCTGGAATTCCACGGGAATTGGCGCCTCAGCTCCTGTTGGTGCCTTTCCCTTTTCTCCCAACCTCCAGCCCTGCTCCCATCCCAGCCTGGAAAAGGCTCCAGAGTTTTCCAAACCTGCTCAATCCCAGCTCCTTCTAGTCCCCAAATCCTGATCTTTCCGCTTATTCCCTCCCTCAACACTGGATCAGAGCTTGGCCTCTGCTGCTGCTGAATCCCTGCTGATTTTAGTATTGGGAATTGCCACTTCCTAGTTTTATTGTTGGGAATTAACCCTTCCCAATTATTTTATGTCCTCAGGAATTGCCCTTCTTTCCCTCACTTCCCAACCCTGTGGCTTCCCATTCCTGGTGCAAATCCCACTTTTCCAGCCACCTCCTGCTCACTCCGGGCCCACTTTTCCAGCAGAAACGAGGCTGGAACATCAACATCTCCTGGAATTTTCAGCCAGGAGTGGGGATGAAGGGATAAAACCACGCCTGGGAGGGAATCCCAGGGTCTGGAGCAGCCTGGAGAGGGGGGAGCCCATTTTTCCTGAGAGCTGCTGTGGCCCCACTAATTCATTAATTCATTAATCCCAACCTGGGAGTTTTCTTTTGCTGTGCCTGGAGGTCACGTTGTCTTTCCTCTCCGTTGCCTTTCCCTCTCCCAGGTCAGGAGCAGGAGATTGATTGACAGCAGCGGGGCCCCCCCGGAGCCCCAGCCCCACCTGGATGTCCCCGAGCGGGGACAACCCTGGGGTGCCCCAGCAGGGAGGACCTGGAGCTGCTGCCCCCCCTCATCCCATTCCCATTCCCTGCCTCCCTTCCAGGCCTGGCCCATCCTTCCCAGGGAAACATGGGGTGATGATCTGTCGCCATGTGTCCATGTCCCTCTGTGTGTCCCCATGGCCATCCCAGGGTGGACATTCTGCTGTTCCCTGCTCCGGGTGCTGCCCAGGGTGCCTTTCCCTGCCTTCCTGAGCCTGGAGCCTTGGGAATGCCCCAGGCCAGAGTGCTGGGGGATCCAGGAGTGGGGCTGGGATCTCCTGCTGGATGACTGGGCCGTGTGGGGATGCTCCTTGTCCCATGTGCCACACGTGTGTCCCTCCACTCTCCTTCTGGCCTTAAACTCTGGGTCCCAGCGGGGTTTGTCCCACCGGGAACGATCCCGGGGCATTTTTGGGAAGGGCAGGGCGAGGGGGCACCCGCTGGCCGGGTGCTGTGGGGACAACTCTGGGGACATCCCCAGCTCGTTATTCCCGTGGGGTTGAGGGCTCTGTCCCCGGGCCCATCCCGGGGTTCCCCCAGTGCTGTCGGGGACATGGGTACACCCCAAGTGCTGCTGGAATGTCCCTATCCCACTGCTGCTCCCACTCCGGAGTGGGGGAAGTCCCCGAGGGCTCCTTGGGTTGAGTCCTTTAAAATCTGGGATCTGGAGGGTTTCTCGTGCCTTGACAAATAAATTTGGGACCGTGTTGGTTGATCCTTCCTGGCTCCGTGTGCTCTCCAGGGTTTGGGCAGGAACGGTGTAAGGGTCAGGATTCCTGGAGGAAAAACTTTCTGTGCCTGTTGGAGCCCTGTCCTGAGCCAGCCTCCGGCACTGGGAGCAAACCCAGGCACAGGTGGGGCCATCCCTGTCCCTCATCCCTTGGCATGAGCAGGAAAATCCCACAGGGATGCCCGAGCTGGCTCCTGAATTCCATCCCACTGCCGAGATAAGGTGGGAATTCCCGGGGGATCCTTCCTGGGGCTTTTCCTGTATCCCTTGTGGGGAATGATTTTTGGTTGTCCTTCCTTGAGCTCTGCATCCTGATGGGAGAACATTCCCAAAATCCAGCCCGGGAGAAGCATGTGGGCCTCTGGCTGGGATCAAGCTGCATCCATCCTGGGATTTGATCTCTGGCCAGAGTGAAGAGCAGTTCCATCCTTCCTGAGATGCCAGGATGGAGCTGGGATCTTCTTCCTGACCAGAATAGGATCAGTTCTCTTCTCATCCCAGACATCCCTGAGCCGGTGCCTCCAGCTCCCCCAAATCCACTTTTCCAGAGGCTCTGCTCCCAGCAGCACTGGCTTGCAGTCCTGGCCCCAGTCCCAGCCCCGGGAGAGGGAGATTTATGGATCATGGGATCAATCTCGCTTTTCCGGGTGGTGGCCGGTGATCTCCCGCCACTGGGTGGCACCAGGGACATGCCTTGGGAACAGGAGCACACGCAGGGCGGTCTGTGTGTCTTTGTTCCCCATTGCTACGGAGAGGGGTTTCGGTGACGGCCCCAGGCAGGGGTGGACATTACAAAGGGAGACGGGAGCTGAGATCCGTCCCTGCCTGGGCTGTGTTGGGGTGGCCTGCAGCCAATCCCTGACAGCCACACCCTCATAGCCAATCCCTGACAGCCACACCCTTACAGCGAATCCCTGACAGCCACACCCTTACAGCGAATCCCTGACAGCCAATCCCTGACAGCCACACCCTGACAGCCAATCCCTGACAGCCAATCCCTGACAGCCANCCACACCCTCACAGCCAATCCCTGACAGCCGATCCCTGACAGCCAATCCCCGACAGCCACACCCTCACAGCCAATCCCTGACAGCCAATCCCTGATAGCCACACCCTTACAGCCACACCCTTACAGTATTCCCACAAAATAAAATGGTATCCATCACAATCTGGGGGAAAATCTCCTTTTCCGTGTTTTGATTGGTGTTGGATCAACAGAATTCCTCACATCCTGTAGTCCCGGCTCCATGATGGCTCCTGGAAAAGCTTGGGAATGCAGCTCTGCTGACCTAGATTGAAAGCCAGGTGCCAAGGTGGCATTTTTGGCTCAGAAAAACTTCGGAAAATCCTCGTGCCAGGAATGCTCCGGGATGCAAATGTGTCCCTGCAGGACGAGGCGCCAGCAGGAAGGACACGGGAACATTGTCCCAGGAGCAGCTGCTGCTCTGACCCCTTTGGATACCTGGCAAAAACTGGGGAAAAAATGCCCAGGGGGAATTTGGAGCTCTAGATTCCTTTGTTTTCCAGAGATGGACCTGATTCTTTCCCTGAAGAATCAGTGTTTGGAGGTGGAAAAGCAGGATTAGGGAGCTCTAGAAAAGCAGGATTAGGATCTCAGGAAAAGCGGGATTAGGGAGCTCAGGAAAACCGGGATTAGGGCGCTCAGGAAAACCGGGATTAGGGAGCTTGGGAAAAGCAGGATTAGGGAACTCAGGAAATGCGGGATTAGGGTGCTCAGGAAAAGCAGGATTAGGGAACTCAGGAAAAGTGGGATTAGGGAGCTCAGGAAAAGCAGAATTTTCCAGTGTTTTCAGCTGGATGAATTTCTCATGGTCAGGGATATTTCCAGCAGGAAACTTGGGATTTGATGGGGGAGGAGTTCCCAAGACCGGCTCCTCATTCCTGGCGGGTTTTGGTGATCCCCTTGTTGTCCCTCTTGGAGTTGGGAGTGACATTCCAGTGACATTCCGGTGACATCCCAGGGATATCCTGGAGCCATCCTGATGCCATTCCAACTCCCCTCAGCCAGAAAAGTCCCATCCTGCAGATTTTTCCTAAATCAAACAGGGATAACACATCCCAGGGAAGGGAAATTCCCCCTCCCCGATCCTGCCACCCCCTCCTGCATTCCCACATCTCAGTCCGTGTGCCATTGCTGCCCTCCAGAAATGCTGGATGACCCCTCCTGGCACATCCGTATTGTGATTGGGATTTCTCTGGGATGGATGATTTGTTGAGCTCCTTCTATCCATTAAAAAAAAAGCATTTAAAATTCCCTGAGCCTGGAAAACCATCAGGATATCAGGATATTGGGATATCGGGATATTCGTTGCCACCTTCTCACTCGGTGTTTATGAGTACGGATTTATTGAAATATATATTTATATTTATATTTATATATAGATCTTTTCCAGCCCCTTTCCCGGGGATTTTCCCCTCCCCCAAACCCTTTCCAAACCCGGATCCAGGCTCAGTTTTTGTTGGGAATTCTCTGCCTGGCCGGGATGTATGGCAGCAACGTCTGCGTGCTCTTATCGGCCACGGTCTGAGTGCTGCTGTTCCTCGTGGCCCTGCGGATCGGGATCATGCCTGGATTCCTCAGGAGCTGTTCCCGAGGCCCCTTCCTGGCAGGATCTTCGGGAATGTCGGCGCCGGCATCAGTGTCACCGTCGTCATCGCAGCATAGGGCGTGGTAGAGCACCTTGTCGCTGAAGCGGACGCGCTCCCGCGTCCCCGCCGGCCGCTGCGCCGGGATTTTGGGAACGGTGGTGCTCCCAAAACATTCCTCGCTGGAGGAATCCGGGGTCCCCCCACCCCCGCGGGGGCCGTTGGCCACGGGGACCCCCCCATTCATCAGCCGGGCCGGAGGCGGCCGCGGAGGCTCCGGACAATCGCCGGGGTCCGAGGGCGTGGAGGTGTCCAGGAAGGAGCAGAATTCCCAGCTGTCCGAGAGGACATCGGAGGCGGCAAAGTCCAGAGGGCCAAGCTCAAGGCTGGCGCCGCCCCGGTCGCTGCTGGACGTGCTGCTGGCCGTGGCCGGAGTCCAAGCATCCGGCTCCAGGTCCAGTGCGAAGTCCGATGTCAGGCGGTCAATCTGGGACACAACCTGCAGAGATGGGGATGGACACAGGGATGGATGATGGATGATGGATGGATGATGGATGGATGATGGATGAATGATGGATGTATGAATGATGGATGGATGATGGATGGATGATGGATGGATGATGGATGGATGATGGATGGATGATGGATGGATGGATGGATGGATGGATGGATGGATGGATGGATGGACCCAACTCCTCCCTTTAGATATTTGCATTATTTTCCCACCCCAAAACTTCCAGGGAATGTGGGATCCTTCCATTCCTCAAGGTTCGGCTTTGAAGACTTTGGGAATATCCCCAGGGAAGCCTGGAAATCAGGAAAACTCCTTTTTCTCTTTCCAGATCCCTTTTCCATTGAATTTTTTACTCTTTTTTGGGAAAGAAAGGACTAAACTTGAGAGTGTAAAAAAAGAGATTTTCTGACCTCTTCATTTTTGGGACAAGGGAAAATTAGGAAGAAGGCTGGGAAACTTTGGGAATACCTCCTTACCAAATGATTCTGCTGGAATGGGATCCCCTCTGTTCCCACTGGGAATTTCAGTGCTGGGACAGCACCCACGTGTCACTTGAGGTCACTTCCCAGCCTCACTGAGGAGACCGGGATTGAGCAGGGACAACAGGAAGTGCATCCAAATCCCAGTTGAAATCCCAATCCCAATCCCAGCCCCATCCTGCGATTGGTGCCCCTCATGGCTGTCCCCATCCTGATCCTGACCCCATCCTGATCCTGACCACATCCTGGGATTGGTGTCACTTGTGACTGTCCCCATCCCAATCCTATCCGAATCCGAATCCTGTCCCCTTCCCGATCCCAACCCCATCCTGGGGTTGGTGTCCATCTTGTCTGTCCCCACCCCAATCCTGTCCCCATCCCAATCCTGTTCCCATCCCTATCCTGACCCCATCCCAATCCTGTCCCCATCCTGGGATTGGTGTCCATCTTGTCTGTCCCCATCCCAATCCCAGTCCCATCCCAGTCCTGTCCCCATCCCAATCCTGTCCCCATCCCAATCCTGTTCCTATCCCAATCCTGTCCCCATCCCAATCCCGGCCCCATCCCAGGACTGGTGTCAGTCACGACTGTCCTCATCTTAATCCCAATTCTGGCCCCATCCTGGGATTGGTGTCACTTGTGGTTGTCCCCATTCCAGGATTACTGTCACTCTGGGCTATTTTTAGGATCATTCCCTATTTTAAGCTGGGGGTTAAATCCCTTGGTGACACTCGGCTCCTGCGGGGGATTTACACGGAAGGAAGGATTTGGGCTTTGCTCCCCCCCTTTTCCTCTCTTGCTGAGGCTGGCGGAGCTTTTCCAGCTTGGAGGGGGAAAATCCCCTCAATTCTCTGGGAATATCCCCAGGGATTCATCTCAAACCTCATCATGTGTTTATAGGGGGAAAGATCTCCCCCAGTTCCCTGGGAATATCCCCAGGATTTATCCCAAACCTCCCCTGCTTGGAGAGGACAAATCCCCTACAATTCCCAGGGGGAAAATTCCCCCCAATTCCCTGAGAACATCCCCAGGGATTCATCCCAAATCCACTTTCCTGCTTGTAGGCAACCAATTCCCAGGCACCTGGGACAGATTCATCCCCCACAAGCAGGAGAGGAGGTTTGGGATGAGGGAACTGGGGTGAATTGTCCCCTCCAAGCACATGAGGATGACTGAGATGAATCCCTGGGGATAGTCCCAGGGAATTGGGGGGGATTTGTCCCCCAGGGAATTGTGGGGGGTTTTCCTCCCTATAAACAGGGGAGGAAGTTTGGGATGAATCCCTGGGGTTATTCCCAGGGAATTGGGGGGATTTTTTTCCCCCTCCAAGCAGGGGAGGAGGTTTGGGATGAGTCCTTGGTGCCAGCCAGGAGCTTCCCAATAAAACCCCAGCTGGAATGTTGCCACCCAGCTCAGGCAGATGTGGGACATCTGGAGCCCCAACCTTGTTTTTACGGGATTTTGGCTGCAGACCTGGCCTGAGATCCCTGCTGGGGGTTGGGATTGGTGGCTCCAGATCCCAGATTTTGGGCTGGGATCAGAAGGGTGGGATCCAATGGGATCCAAGTGTGAGATCTGACAGGATCCAAAAGGTGGGATCTGATGGGATCAGAGGGTTGAGATATAGGGATCAAAGGGTTGGGATATCAGGATCCAAAGGGATCCAAAGGGTGGGATCCAATGGGATCAAAGGACGAGATCCGATGGGATCCAAGGATGGGATCTCATGGGATCCAAGGGTGAATTCTGACTGGATCAAAGAGATGGGATCTATGGGATAAGAGGGATGGGATCCAAGGGGATCAAGGGTTTAAGATGCAATGGGATCAAAGGGCTGGGATCTGATGGGATTCAAGGGTGGAGTCTGATAGGATCAAAGGGTTGGGATATTGGGATCCAAAGAGTTGGGATCTGATGGGATCCAAGGGTGTGATCTCACAGGATCAAAGGGATGGGATCTGATGGGATCAGAGGGATGGGATCCAGTGAGATCAAGGGTTTGAGATCCAATGGGATCAAAGGGATGAGATCTGACAGGATCCAAGGGCTGGGCTCTGATGGGATCCAAGGGCTGGGATATCAGGATCAAAGAGGTGAGATCTGACAGGATCCAAGGGTGGGATCTGATGGGATCCAAGAGCTGGGATATCAGGATCAAAGGGGTGGGATCTGACAGGATCCAAGGGTGGGATCTGATGGCCCCTCCATCCCCACAGGGATTTGGGAAGAGGATTGGGAAGTGGATCCAAGCCTGGGATGGGGGAGATCCAGGCCTGGCACTGCTTGGGGGGGTTCCCCTCCCCACATTCCAAATGGTTTTCCCAATCCCAAATCCAACACCTCATCCTTCCAGGGATTTTTGGGGTGTGTCCCACAATACCTTGGCTGCTAGTCCCATCCGGAGCACCTCTGGCCAGGCATTTTGGGATCCAAAGTTTTCCCATGGAATTCTGGACTGGTCTGGGTTGGAATTCTTAGATCCCTTCCCATTCCCACGGGCAGGGACCCTTCCCACTATCCCAGGTTGCTCCAAGCCCCAAAGTCCAGCCTGGCCTGGGACACTCCCAGGGATGGATTTTCCAGCTGATTTTCCAGGCTGGATCCGACCTGGATCTGTCCAGGACCTAAAATTCTCCGGCCCTATTCCCAAATCATCCCAAAGGCCTTTCCTGGCATCCATCTCTGGAAAAAAGAGCCAAATTCCCAAAACCCAGCTCCGAAAATCCCCCAAACCTACTCCCAAAATCCCCAAAACCCAGTTCCCAAAACCCCCAAATCCCAGCTCCCAAAATCCCCCCAAAACTGCACCCAAAATCCTACAAACCCAGCTCCCAAATCCCCCAAATCCCAGCTCCCCAAATCCCCAAATCCAGCTCCCAAAATCCCCCCAAAACTGCACCCAAAATCCTACAAACCCAGCTCCCAAATCCCCCAAATCCCAGCTCCCCAAATCCCCAAATCCAGCTCCCAAAATCCCCCCAAACCTACTCCCAAAATTCCAGAACCCCAACTCCCAAATCTCCCAAAATGCAGCTCCCCAAATTCCCCAAAACCCAGCTCCCAAAATTCCCCAAAACCCAGCTCCTAAATAATTCCCAACCCTCTCCCAAAACTGTTGGTTTTGGGATAACAATCCCTGGCCCTTCCTGAGCATTCCTGGTTAATGATTTATTGATCCCAGTATTATTAAGGAATTTAATCTCATTGAGGATTTTTCCAGGGAAAAGGCCGGGAGGGAATCCCTTGGGGTGCTGGGATCCTGTTGATCCCATTCCAGAAATTCCAGATGGGATGGACCCTTCCCACGGGAATTTTTGGGGGAATTTGAATGGAGATCCGGGGATTTTTCCATCCAAGGATTTTAATCATCATTTTCCCCAACACAGAGACCCCGGGAATAATTCTAGACACAAACAGATGGGATGGAAGGAGGGACACCAGGAAAACTGGGATGTCACAACTCCAGGACACTTTGGTGGCCCTGGGGGACCCAATCCATGATCCCACCTTGGCTCGGAGCCACCAGCCAGGAACTTTCCAAAGATTCCATGGTGGCTCCATGGGGACACCCCAATGTCCCCAGGACATTTTGGTGGCCCAGAGCAGAGGTGGACGCTGGGATGGACAACATTCCAAAGGCTCCATGGGGACATCTCAATGTCACAAGTCCAGGACACTTTGATGGCCCTGAACAAAGATGGACACTGGGATGGACATTCCAAAGGCTCCATGGGGACACCCCAGTATCACCAGAGCCAGGACATTTTGATGGCCCAGAGCATAGATGGACACTGGGATGGACATCCCATAGTGGCTCCATGGGGACATCTCAATGTCACAAATCCAGGACACTTTGGTGGCTCTGAGGGGACCCCAAACCCATCCCATGAGTTCCCAAAGCTCAAATTCTGTGGTTTTGGGAAAAAAAACGGAGCTCTGGAGTTTGGAATTCTGGGTTATCCTGGTGGGACTGGTGACATTTAGGTCAGGAACCTGAATTTTGGGATGTTTTGGATAAATGTTGGAATAAAAAAGGTGGGAGATTTGGATCAATAGAGAGGAGAATTTGGCCCCAAAAAGGGGAAATTTGAGATAGAAAAAGGGGGAAATATGGGTCGATAAAAGGGGAAATTTGCATCAATAAAGTGGAAAATTGGCCTCAAAAAAAGGGGGAAATTGAGATAGCAAATTTTCCTCCTTTTCTGGGGGAAAATCCAGCTCAGCCAGGTCCCTCCTGTGGCTGGGGATGGAGGGAACAAACTCTGAGGTCAAGAATAATTTTGCAAATCAGGCCGAATTTCCTCTTTTTTTGGGGAAAATCCAACTTCCCCTCAGCCAGATCCCTCCTGGGGCTGGGAATGGAGGGAACAAACCCTGGCTTGAGGTGGGTTTTGCAAACCATTCCAAATTTCCTCCTTTTTTTGGGAGAATCCAGCTCAGGGAGATTCTGCCTGGAGCTGGGGGTGCTGAGCTGGCTCCGCTGCCCCATCCCAGCCCAGGAATTGGGAAAACTGGGACAAGCCCCTCCTTTTTGAGGCCAACTTATCCCAGGGGTTTTCCTACCTCGGGATTTTGCAAACCGAGAATTTTGCAATTTCCTCCGGATTTTTTGGCACCTCAGCCAGATTTTTCCTAGGATCCCTCTGCCAACACATCCCAGCCTGGGAACGGGGAAAACTGGGACAGGACCTTCCCAGCATTATCCCAGAGTTTTTTCCTTTACTCGGGATTTTGCGAATCATGCCTGAATTTCCTCCTATCTTTTGGAAATTCAGCTCAGGAGTTTTCCTCCGTTGGGATTTTGCAAATCACGCCTGAATTTCCTCCTATCTTTTGGAAATCCAGCTCAGGAGTTTTCCTACCTCGAGATTTTGCAAATCACACCCGAATTTCCTCCTCTCTTTTGGAAATGCAGCTCAGGGACATCCCTCCCGGTGCTGCCGCTGCTGCCACATCCCAAGCTGGGAATGGGGGAAAACTGGGACACAGCCCCTTCCCTTTTGGGATCAGCGCTATCCCGGGGTTTTCCTACCTCGCGGAGCTCCTTTGCCACCTCCTTGAGCTCTCGCAGGATGCCCTCGAGCTGCCCGATCACCATCCTCATGCGGCCCCGGATGCGCTCCCGCTCGCCCTCGCCCTCACCGGTGCCGGTGCCGGTGCTGCCGCTGCCGGTGCCGCTGCCGGGCCGCTCCGTGCGCTGCGCATCCCGGCGGCTCCGCGAGTCCATCGTTCCCTACGCGCCCGGGGTGGCCGGGCCGGTGTCCATCCCGCTGCTCCCCGCCCGGCCCGGCCCGGGCAGCTCTCACCATCTTAACGCCGCCGCGGCTTCCCGGGGGGATCGGGGCGCACCATGCGGGGGGACTCGGGTGGTGGCACTGGGGTGACACCGCCAGCAGCGGCAGCAGCAGCAGCAGGAGCAGGAGGAAGAGGAGGAAGAGGAGGAGAGGCTGGGATTTGCCGGGAAGCGGAATTCCAGCGGGAAGGGGACGCGCGGCTCGGTGTCCCCAAGGAGGGGTGGCAGGTCCGGCGTTGGCTGCGGGTGGTCAGCAGGGGTATCCCCTCCTGCGGGGACAGAGGGACAAGGGCAGGGAAATGGGAAAGGGCCGAGAAAATCCTTGGGAAAAGCTCTGGCCGCCCCCCGCGTGTCGCGGTGTCCGCCCCAAATTGAGGGTGGGGGGGCAGGATGGGGCCTGGGAATGTCGCTGTCACTCCCCTGTGGCTTCCCTCAGTCCCCCTAGTCTGAGCCTGGGCGCGGTGGGGCCTCCCGGGGATGGACACCCAGAGGGACAGGGGGACACACTCAGGGACAGAGGGACAGCCAGGGGGACACAGACAGCGACATCCCGGGGGACACGGGGACAGCTCTGCACTCACCGGCCGCTCCCGGGCTCCGCTCCGAGCTCTTCCCTGTCCTGTTTTCCCGCGGCTCCTTCCCTCGCTTCCTCCCCCTCCTCTTCCTCCTCCTCCTCGCCGCCGGCTCCCGCCTCCCTCAGGGCTTTTCCGCGGGGGCCGGGTCCGCTCTGCTCCGCTCGCTGTCGCGGGGTGGGGGACACACGTTACCGGCGGTGACAGCCCGGCGGGGGGGTGGCAGCGGCCCCGGAGCCCTTCCCGCCGTCATCCCCCTCCCGGAGCCTCCGGATTCCGGCCCCGCCCCGGCCGCGGCGGGGGGAGAACGCGCCGTGCCCCAGAGTGCCCCCCCGGGAACCGGGAACGGCGCGGGGGGAGCGGGGCGGGGCGGGAGCGCCGGTTCGGGGGTGCGCACGTGGAGGGGGGGCTCGGTAGGGCCGCATTTCCCTCGCCGGTAGCGGCATCCCCCATCCCCTGTACCGGCATCCCCTATCCCCGGTACCGGCATTCCCCATCCCCGGTACCGACATCCCCGGTACCGGCATCCTCCATCCCCGGTACCAGCATCCCCTATCCCCGGTACTGCCATCCTCTATCCCCGATACCGCCATCCTCCATCCTCGGTACCGATCTTCCACTCCTGATACCGCCATTCCTCATCCCCGTTACTGCCATCCCCGGTATCGGTATCTCCCATCCCCGGTACCGGCATGTCCCAGCCTCAGTACGGGTATCTCTCAGCCCTGGTACCGCCATCCCCGGCACCAGCATCACCTATCCCCGGTACCGGCATACCCGGTACGGGCATCCCTCATCCCCGGTACCGCCATCCCCTATCCCCGGTACTGGCATCTCCCAGCCCCGGTCCCCGCGCCCTCCGGGGCTCCGGGGATGGAGGCTGTCGGTATCCGCAGCTTCCAGCCTCGCTCTCCGAATCCTCAATCCCGGGTTCCCGAAATCCTACATCCCCGGTTCCCGAATTCTCCACTCCCCGTTCCCGAATTCTTCATCCCCGGTTCCTGAATTCTCCATTCTCGCTGCTCCCCGAATCCTCCAGCCACGAATACTCCATCCCCGCCGCTCTCATCCTCCATCCCTGCTCCCGCATTCTCCATTCCCGAATCCTCCAGCCCCTGTTCCTGAATCCGCCAGCCCCGCCGCTCTCCATCCCCTCTCCCCGGATCCTCCATTCCCGCTCCCCTCATCCCCCTCTGTCTGTCGCCGCCGCTCTCACCCTCCATCCCCAGAGTCCTCATTCCCTATCTCCGCATCTTCCAGGTCCCGATTCCTCCATCCCCGGAGCCTCCCTTCCCTGCTCCCTGCATCCTCCAGTCCCGGTTCCTCCATCCCCTATTCCTGAATCCTCCACCCCCTGTTCCCTCATCCCCTCTCCCCGTGTCCCCCGCCCGGGACCCCCGGGACGCACCGGCGGCGCTGCGGGCTCGGCAGGGCCGGGCTCTCCCCGCGCTCCGGGCGGGCGGAGCCTCTCCCGGCGCCCCCATTCCCGGTCCCGCACCGCCGGGACGCACGGGAGCCTCCCCGGTGCCCCCATCCCCGGGCCCTCCGCGCCCCTTTCCC
>VZTT01049945.1:4713-26962 GCA_013400855.1 Buphagus erythrorhynchus
TGAAAGATGTAGCTTTCATCCACACCAGCTTCCTTATTTAAATCACTGCAGAGCCACTCAAACCCTGAGAGTGGCACAAGGGAATTAGCAGAGATGGCTGCAGAAAGTTAAACAGTAAAGATGGCAAAGGTACAAAACTTAATACAGTGGGGTAAGTTTTGCACACAGAGGGTTCTGCCCCATATTGGCTAGCATAGCAGTGACTGTTTTAGTTGCTATAATTTTAAAAGGTGTGGTTCCCAAGAGGAATATCCTGTAGAGAACCCCAAGTCCCCAGGGTAGAAGTTTAAATAATGCTGTGTTATCACTTTTTATGTTCTTTTTTCTCTTCTGCCAGAGTCGGGATTAAATGCACGAGAGATGGAATTTCGTGTTCGGACTCAGGTGTTTGTTAATTCTTATCTATGTTACAGTGTGCTACAGCACTTCTAGCTAACAAGCTAAAATTTAAGAACTGGTGATGTACCTTTCTCGTTACAAGGTCTTTTAAAGCTAAACAGTCCAATTAAAAACTAACACCTAACTTATTTTTACTTTTGACCCAATGACCAAACACCCATGACCCACAGCGCGGCATTTTCTATCCAATTAAAAAAGTACCACCTATACCCATGAAGAAGAAGGCAAGGAAAGAAAGAAACCTCTGCCCTAAAACCTCCATCTTACCCTTTATATATTGCTATGTTCTAAACCCCCAAATTCTAAATTCCTCACCCCGTGATATTCCACACTTCTATTCAAACTACACACCAGTGATTCTAGTCCTAGCATTCAATTTTGGAAGCCTTCTCCAAGGCCTCAGGTCAAAAGCAGTGCTCTTCTGGGGGTCAGTGCCTGTCAGCACAGAAAGTTCAAAACTCCCATTTTCCAGGGTTCCAACACTGTGTGGGTGCTATACCCTGCTGGAGGTGATTCCCTGCTTGGTAGGGACATCCTGTTACAGCCTCATGTTTGAGAACAGAGCAACAAGGACCATGGTTAAACACAGCAGACACAGCTGCTAAACATGGGGCATAAACATTTCTGAAACAGGCTTTGGCATGCACAGCATCTGTCAGAATACACATGCAAAGCTTTGGCAAGATAGGGACATTAGGGGCTTTTTTTAATACCACACCCCTATAAATTATTCCATTCTCATACCTCATTTCCTTGTCTTCCCCTGATAATTTGTAAGAACCAGGATTCACCTCTGATTAGCATACTCTACTAAGAATGCCTAGGTAAAGACTTTGCTGACACAGTACGAATGGGAAGCTGCATATATTTTTCTTTTATGTGTCTTTTTCAGATCAAGCATTTTGCATGCTAAAAAGTCAAGCTGTTGTTACTTTCTACCAGTAATAGCCATAGATGTTAAGAATAAAGAGAAAATAGCTTAGCAAATTACCATATATTTCTTTCCCAAGAGAATGAAATAACATATAATAGGTATTTTTTATGGCATTGTAGGTTAGATTTAGTGTGTTTTTTATTTCACATCTACACTGGCTAGAGATATATATATATATAAATATAGTATTTCATATCTACACTGGTCAAATTCAGCCAGCACATCATTTCAGCATTCCTAGCAACATTATAGAAAATATTACCTGTTCAATGTGACCTAACCTGTTCTTACAATTCTTGTGGGTTAGAAATTCATCATTTTTTTCACTAAGGTAAAGGATTTTTTCCCTTCTGCATTTTGATATCTATGGAAGTTTTTTTCCTTCTCTACATTAATGAGTTTTGTTCTGGGCAACATTGTTTGAACACTGTTTAATATTAAAAGCTCCAAGAAGGAAGTAAAATATTTTTATTAAGCAGTATCTTATATAACAATCAATAAGATTTTTTCTGTATAAATATCTACTAAACATAGAGAGAAAAGTTTGCACTGTAGCTATAATTTTTGTATTTTTTTCTTCGTGTTAACATGCAAGTCTGCTTGGTCTTATTTTAAGGTGATACTGTGATATTTAAATTTTATTATCATAAAGCTTAGTGACTGTTACCAGGTTAAAAAATAAAAAATGAGAAAATATTGTATGTACTTATTAGAGCTTTCAGGAGGATGTGTTTTAGTATTAATGAAAACTTATGGTTGGTCATTTTGGTTATAGATTCTCATAAAGGTTTGTTGTTGAATTTACAGCATAAATTTGGGTAAATCCAGCAGTATGATTTCAAAGGAATGATGCTCTTGTCTTGAAATCAGATTTGTTGAATGCAGATTTTTTTTCAAAAATATAATTTCTGAAGCGAAGGCAGGACCTGTGTTTCTGCTATTTAGAAGCAGTTTCATTTTTGCATTGGCGTGGGATGTATTTTTCTTCACCTATAAAAATTTGTATTCACATACACCTTCAGCATTGCTCTTCAGGTACTAACAGGAGAGTGCTTTTCTTTCTCCACAGCAGCTGCTTTACTTATTTTCCTACATATGCTTTTCTGAATTTAAAGGGAAGCAGTCTGAAAAGTTAAGATCCCCATTTCAATTCAAACCCAGTTTGCAAAGGATGCAGTCTGAGGGTTTTTTTGCAACTCGATTTCCTCCATAGATCACTGCATCTCATGAAAAGATTTCAAGTTTCTGTGTGTTTCCCACATTTCAAGAGAGGATAGTTCATGGAAAGGGAATCACTGTGTCATGTCCCTGGTCAAGCTTGCAGAAAGAGCATGACTCCAGCTTTGATAGTCTGCTCCTCTTCTGGCAGGGTTGTTCAAATTCTTTGGAGCTCAGGGCAGGAGCAGCTCTCTGCACTGCAGCCTGGCACTCAGGCACATTCAACATTTTCTGTTGTCATAATGTCACTGTGACTGTTGGACAGATTGATTTTTGGCATAGAAGCAACTGCAAGCTCTAAGTTCTTCTTCCTTGTAGCTGGGCCTCCAGAAAATGAGGAAATGGAAAAAGAGAAGATGAAACAGGGATGCTTCTTTAACCTGAATTTTCCCAAAGCAGCAATGTACTGTGCATTAAGGAGTAACTGATTGGGGTGGCTGGGCTGTGTTGGAGGTTTGGGATAATCAGGCTTGGTGTAGAGCTTCTGCATTTTGTTTCCTACCCTAGCACTATGCAGGCAGATGTCAGCATGGGAGTTTGTCTGCTGAGAAGTGTGTAATTATTCCTACATGGAAAGCCAGGAGTCAGCTGTTAACCTGTTGGCTGTGGAGGTGAGCTGTTGAGACTGCTCTGACAGGGTGCCTGTGAGCTGTTATTGCATGTGGCAGGTACCACTTGGGGGGTGTCCTACTGCTTGCCACACTTCCTGAGGTTACTCGTGGCTCTCCATGCAATTGCTCAGCCAGCTGGAGGGAAATGTAATCTTGGGACTATCCTGGCAGCCATAAATTAGATATATGTTAGGACAAATAGGCTGAGTTGGGTTCCAGTGTGCTCCAAAGCCCCAAAACTTGATTCATCATATTTACTTCTGGTTGATAGGAAAAGGTTTGCACATTGCGGTTTTCAAAATTTCTCCTTGCAATTCCTAATAAAACAAGGGTGCTTTTTCAGCACACCTAAAATAGTATAGTAGTATAGTCATCAGCATATTTGCTTTTACTTCAGGACACCCTGCTTAAAATCAATCTCTCTTTCCACAGCTGAGGAAGGATTTTACTTTGGGACCAGAGCAAAGAACTGTCAAACTAGTGCCTAAGCATCTTCCAGATCACAACAGGGATTGTGTTGAAGAGACTGAAATGTAGATGACATGCATCACCTGAATGTCTGGAGGCAGCAGGGTGGGTGTGTGCCCTGAATTAGAGAGTATTCCCTGTTTCCTGCAAGGTTTACAGAAGTGAGGGGAGCAATTTGCCAGTGGCTGAGAGGCAGAAATCCAGAGGTGAAATAGGCAGCTTATAAGATATCCCCTCCCAAATAATGATCACCTTTGCGTGGTAAGCATAGCCTACAGAGCCTGCTTCAGGTTGGAATATTCTGGGAGTTGTTTATGTGTGCTTTATAGGATTTTAGGAGTTGGTGGATGTCAGTCAAATGTGAGACTTATCTTTTACCAATCCTCAGGGTGTGTGTGAGTGTGTGCACTCACATTGTCCTCCTCCATGAATTTCAAACATTGCTCATCTTTTACCTCTCACTGTACAGCTGATTGGAGTGTCTGGGATGTTGCCTTAGAGAGCTTTGCTGTCTGTGTACAAAGTTTTCTTATCCAGCTTGTAGCTTTCCAGAGATGAAGCACATTTTTGGCTATATTGGCTAAATTTTTAGCTGTATTGGCTAAATTTTTAGCCAGTTTAAATGTTGTTGGTACCTCTCAACTAGAAGGCAGGTTCATTGTCTGTGGATTGCATTAAACAGATCCTCTGTAGGTCAGCAGGCATTTAAAATGTGCTGTTTTGGCTGCTGAGGGAAAACACTGAGAATATCTACAACAGTAGTAACACTGTGAAATTGAGGAATTCAGCTTCAAAGGGATTTCAGTTAGCAGCAGAAAATCTGATGGTCAGGTCAGAGATCTCTCCTCTAGAGAGTGCTTTAGAGCTATTTGTTGATTGAATGGTTTGACTGCAAACCATGCAGGTCATTCCACTCAAGCTGGTGAAAGGACTCACCCCTTGGAAAAGTTTGTGTTCCTTACCATATTTTTCTGTAAAGTCTTCTGGTCTTATTTAGGACCAAGCCCTTCTTCAGAGCTTCAGCTCTGGTGACAGTGGTGAGCAAATAGTGTATCAGTTTCTTTTCAAGTGAGAAACCGACATCATGGGCTGTAAAGAAAAGAAAGTGTGAACTTTTACAGAGAAAGGGTATGCTGTAACAGGCAGTAGGTAACTGCCTTCCTATGTGCTTTATTACAGAAAGTTGGAGGTTTAATATTAAATATAATCTTGCTTACTTTCCCTAGGCTAGGCATAGGAATAGAGAAGCAGAAACTAATAGAACTATTCCAGTATTTTTGCCAATTTTTTTTATGTTGGTTCTCCTAGAAGAAAAGACAAAAAAGAAAATTTCAGTGGATGTTTGTTTGGTTTTGTTTTCTTTTGTTCATTTTCCCTTCCTAAGTTTGTGTAGTACAGTTTTGCAGAAGGAAATATGGAGTTTTTATGCTGAATATTTTTTCTTCTTTTTTTCCCCCNGGGAGTTTTTATGCTGAATATTTTGATATAACTGCCTTTTTCTTCTTTTTTTCCCCCCTCATATTTCCAATTAAGAAATTAAGATAGAAAAGAAAGTTACTTTTCTAAGTAACATGATCATGGTACTGTAGGTTTGGGGTTTTTTGAAGTTTTGGATTCTTTCTCATTTGAAGGCTGTACTGGGTTCCTCATGGTCATGCATCCTGTATAATCATTTATGTAAGAGAATAGGGCCTTCAAATCATACATCATTACTACTTAAATGACCAAAACTTTATCCAGACTGGCTTAGCTCCAAATCCAACCAGCACTTTCTCCAAGAACTGCATATTCCTATATGTCTTAGACATTAGTTGCCTCTGCTCTGTAGGGACACTGTCACCTAGCAGCAGTTTTGTCAGCAGCAATATGCCTACTTTTTCTTCTTCAAATACTAATGTAGGATTTGTCACCAGAATATAGCAACATTTCCAGTAAGGACCTGGATAGCACTGTTCTAAAAATATTCAAGTGGATTAAGAAGAAATAAAATACATTCTCCATAACTTCCAGTCTTCTAAATTATGCTGTAATTCCACCCCCTCTTCAGGATTACCTGATTTCACCAGGAGAAATCTATGGCTCCCACTGCAGAGAAGAGCAAACAATATGATTATTTGCATTTTCTGCATTTTCTGGCCTTAAAATACATGAAATACATTAAATACATTAAATAGTTTTACCTTGTTAGAGTTCATTTTCCTGGACACTGAGTAGTGTGTCTCATAATGAAAGCTGTCCTGCACTAGCTGGGTTAAAGAAAGCTGAATGGAATGGATCCTTAGAGAGGTACAGTAAAAATGCTATGAAATATTTTTCTTCTGTTGTGTGAGCCACTAGCGTAGGCAGAAAGAGGTTATTTCATGTACTTATCTGATGGGTTATTTTACCTATGTGAAACTTGGTTTGTCTGAAATTACACGGTAAGGGAAATTTTCTATCACCACCAACTATTGACAATTTAGAAATGTTAAGGAGATAAGGTTTTGGATATTTTTAGAACACAACAGATTGATGACAGCCAGCATGGCTTTGCTAAGGGCAAATTGTGCCTGTCAAATCTGGTGGCCTTCTATGACAGGGTTGCAGGTGGTTTAGGGAAGAGCAAGTGACATAATCTACCTGAGCTTGTGCAAAGCATCTCACACTGTCCCCCATGGCATCCTCGTCTCTGAACTGGAGAGACACGGATGTGATGGATGGAGCACTCGGTGGATGAGGAATTGCCTGGATGGTTGCACTCAAAGAGTTGTGGCCAATGGCTCAGTGTCCAGGTGGAGCTCAGTGACAAGTGGTGACCTCAGGGGTCGGGGTTGGGCCCAGCCCTGTTTAACATCACAGTTGGTGACATGGACAGTGGGATCAGGAACACCTTCAGCAAGTTTGGTGATGACACCAAGCTGTGAGGTGTGGCTGCCACACTGGAGGGGAGGGATGGCATCCAGAGGGACCTGGACAGGCTGGAGAGGAGAGCCCATGGGAGCCTCAGGAAGTTCAACAAGGCCAAGAGCAAGGTGCTGCATGTGGATCAGGACAAGCCCAAGCACAAAGACAGGCTGGGCAGAGAATGGATGGAGAGCAGCCCTGCCCAGCAGGACTTGGGTGTGCTGGTGGATGAGAGGCTGGACATGACCCAGCAATATGTGCCTACAGCCCAGAAAGCCAGTGGTGTCCTGGGCTGCACCCAGAGCAGCGTGGGCAGGAGGGCAGGGAGGGGATTCTGCCCCTCTGCTCTGCTCTGGTGGGACCCCACCTGCAGGGCTGCATCAGCTCTGGGGTCCCAGCACTGGATGGACATGGACCTCTCCTGAAGCATGTCCAGAGGAGGGCCACAAAGGTGGTCAGAGGGGTGGAGTACCTCTCCTATGAAGACAGGCTGAGAGAGCTGGGACTGTTTAGCCTGGAGAAGGGAACACTCTGGGGACACCTTACAGCTCATTCCAGTACTTAAAGGGGGCTTGGAAAGAAGAGGAGTGACTTTTTACACAGACAGACAGTGGCAGGGCAAGAGGGGATGGTTTTAAACCTAAAGAGGAGAGATTTACACTAGATATTGGGAAGAAATTCTTTACTCAGAGAGTAATGAGACACTGGAACAGATGGCCCAGAGAAGTTGTGGATGTCCCATCCCTGGAAGTGTTGAGGACCAGGTTGGATAGGGTTTTGCACAGCCTGGTCTACTGGAAGATGTCTCTGGTAGTGGCAGGGGGTTTGGAACAAGGTCCCTTCCAACCCAAATCATTCTATGGTTCTGTGATTACATCGTTCAACTGCAAACACTGTTTTGTTAAAGCAACTTCACTTTCACATAAATCAGTTGCATGGAATCCTTATGGAGGTCACATTTCCTTTACAACTACTTATACCTCTTGTCTGGGAATCCCTTTCCTCTCTCTGACAAGATTTTCTTGCTGTAAATGTATTTGATACTGACAGATGGAGATTAAAGAACAGAATTTATATGAACCAATTCCATACCAACAAGGCAAAAGCATTCTTGGTGTAACAGAAGAAGGAAAAAAAAAAGGTAGAGATATTCCCTATTCCAAGAGGATTTGTTCTTTTGCTATTTCTAAGATTGCCAATGCCTTAAAAAAAAATAGGTGTGGAATGATTCACTAAGCATAAATTTATAACCATCACAGTTAGTAAGATCTTTGAAGAAAATATTTTAAGGTAATTTTTTCTATTATGAATGAAGCCTGATTCACTGACTATTGTCCTATGGCACAAAGTTCATGCAGTTTTTTTCCTGACTGAATTCTACAGCAGGGAGTCAGTATCTTTCTGGAATAGTAATGCTCATCCTGTCGTAGGAGTCTATTTCTTCATCTTATTCAACACACTAAACCAAACAAGTTAAGGCTAGGGATTGATTATAGTTACGTTATAACTTTTTGGTCCAGCCACAAGGAAAGGCTTAATTACGGAAATCTACTCTTGGGATTAAAAAAAAATCTGACTACTCTGTGATAATTCATTCCTAAAACAGGTGTCCTCGTGTGTAGATATTAAAATAAAAAGAATATTTTTCCTTTCCATTCAAGACTATCCTGCCGACAGTAATCCCATCATAAAAATAAAAAGTCAACACCATTTAAATGCAATTAGGATTTCTTTCCTTTTCATCAGGATAAAATTTGCCCTTTTTATTAGTCTGCTGATTTCTCCTGTGCAGACTGTATACTGACCTGAGGGACAGTGTCACTGATTAATATGACAGTAGCTGATCATCATTTGCCAATGTATGCAATTTCCCCTGCTGTAGTTATGAGTTCAGCCCTTATGGCCTTCAAGAGTAAGGATGCTAATTTATGGAACTCATTTATGAAAACTTAATAGAAGGATTTTTTATTGCTGTTAAATAATGTAATGAAAAAAGATGAGTGTTGGCTACAATCCATCTGGGGTTTTGTGTGTTCTTTTTATGAAAAAGCAAGCAGTGCTTATTTCAGAAGGCAGACATTCATAAGAAATCTGATTTATGGCATTCACTAATTGAAAGCTAGACAAGAAAGTCCTGAACTCAAAGATAAATATATATGATTATTTTTTTCACAGAAGGTAAGATATAAAAAATATACAGAGACACAATTTGAGACCCTGTAATATGCCCAGCTATTAAAGCAAAAGTCTCACATGCCAAAGTATTAAGGTTCTCACCTAAACATAACATCTGTAAGCATAATATCTATAGTTTTACTTGCTTATCCTAGAGGTATTTTTCAGATACAGAGCAATATAGGATATAAGCAACTATACAAGGCATAATAAAATCTTCCAGAGACTACCACTTCAAAGACTGCTCTCTCCTGGTATATTATTTAAGAGAATACATCATCATATGAATTTCATTTTATATATGAAATTTCTCATACTCTGGGAAATCATGCTAGGTGATATTAGATTGAGAAAACACGTAAGTGTATAACTGGAAACTTAGTGAAGACTAAGCGTGTATGTATTAGTAGTTGTCAAGGGTACTTGCCACCTACAAGTCAGTTTTAATTCAGATGATCTACAGGTACAATTATCAGGTTTTGGTGACCACATGTCAGGCCTGAGGCTAGAAATGGACTTCACAGCTTTCAGACAGCTGGTCATCAATAAAATAGGAAAGGCACAAGGCAGAGATCCTTGAACAACCTATTATGTCTACATGGCACATCAAATGCTGTACAGAAATACTGGCTTGGCTTGCAAAGCCAGAGCTCCCTGTCAGCATAGCAATAAATGTCAGCTGAGCAGCACACACTTTCAGAAGGGCTAATTAGCACTTCTGCAGTTTTCCTGCTTGTAATTCCAGAGCAATCTCCCTTAAGTGTTTCCTCAGGACCTTTGTGTCTTACTTCACTGCCCACACTACACAAACTGTGGTCTTTTGAAGTTACCCTTGTGTTCCCATGGATCCACTTCTCCTTTCCTATCAGTTCATTTTGCATCAGTTATGCCAAAGAGGACCTTGACTGTACACACCTATGGCTTTTTACATGACTATAGATAAAAGCATGGCATAAGTGGCCCTAATTTCTCTTGGGCTGCACAGAGATAATGAGACCCAGTGTTCTGGGTGGGACCTGTCCAGTCTCCTGGAATGCAGCCTGGGAGGTCCAAGGGCAAGTTTGACTTGGGCATCTTTTTATAGACTCTGCTGCCTGTAACCAAAGGTGAAGCCTGTGTACAAAAAGAGCTTAATGAAGAGATTTTCCTCATTGTTGGGTGCAATAGCTGTGTCTGCCCAAAGAACCTGAGGGGATACAGGATCAGTAAAAAAGATGGTATAGGCTTCTGTAGAAGCAGAAGTCTTATGAGAATTGCTGTAGATAGGGGAGCTAGTATTTGCTGAAGACAGGATGTTTCTGAGATTAGGGATTTAACAGATCTTTTAAACGTGTTTAAAAGTCCATTGCATCTTTTTTACCATTTTTCTCTCTAGCTACAACAAAAGAAAAGTTCATTACCTTTTCTGTTTTGACTTTCTGATGTTGGGAAAGACTTAGATGCAGGCTAAGAGACATAAGATTTGTTATTCCACATAGAATGTCCTACTGTTTGGTAGTAATGTCATTTAAGAATCCACACTATTTAGTGGCTTTCATTTTCATAAGTATTTTTGGAGTTACTTAAAATTTTAAACCATAGGGTATAGCAAGGTATACTCAGTATCATCTAAATGAATTTTGTAGTTTTTTTTAAGAATGAGATTAACAGCTCCAAAGTTCCAATTGTTTTATTTGGAAGGTGTGGCAAACAGCTGTAAAATGCAGAATCTTGTCCTTAGCTTTACTAATGAGAAAAAAAATTCCACTTAACCCTTGAAATGCAGTACTGAGAATGTAAAGCAGCGATTTACTGTTACTAGAAATTAATGGGAAATTCTTTGCTGTTTTCTTCCTGCTTTATAAAACAGCACTACATCTTTTTCACCTTGTTGTCTTAACTGTGCATTATTACTCAGATAAATAAAATTTGTCAAGGATAATTCCATGTTGTGAGAAGATGTAGATCTTTTTAAAGCACTCAGTCTGTTACTTATCACATTGTATCATCACTATCAAAAAATTCTTTTAGGACATTAACTCACCACTATAGTTAACTTTTATTTAATTTGCCTGTTTGTTTAAATGGCCTTATGGCAAAGAGGTAGCATTTTAGTGTCTCATAATTTTTGCTTTCAGTTAGGAAATGCAAGTGTTTGAAAGGCGGAAAGAAAAATGTTTGTGATTTATGTTGACTGCATTTGTTTTATAAAGGACTGCAGTAGAGCTGACAAATTGATCAGCAGCTGGGTCTTTCCTGTAACCTGTTGATACAAGGCCATGCCTTATTTTGCCATGCTGGACTTTATTTCTTTCATTTGTCCCATGTTGCCAGAAGGCAGTATCAGATGTTCAATAGATGCAGGTCTGGATTGTAAAAGCTGCTGTCTCAGTCCGGGTGCTACTGAAATCAATAAGAGTGAGTGATTTTAAGAGACTTGAATGAAGAACAATTACCTGCTGCAGCTAAATTACATTTTGTGTTGGATCATCTCTAGGCTGAAAGCTGGTAAGCACCGAAGTGAGGAGGTGTAGAAATTAAGAAGCTGACACAGTGACAGATGTGGCATATCAAAGCACTGAGTTAACCTGTGTTTTGGTAAATTAGATCTGCACTTATAAAAACTGTCAGAGCTGCAAAAGGCATCTGAAGGTGTATAAATTCAAAAGTATCTTGAAGGGCTTCATTCTTTCCATCCTTAAAAGAAATATAGAGCTATAGCACCTTGTTTTGTGTCTGGACTCCTTTAAGTTGCTTTCTATTTTATGAGTTCTGGGCTAGGCTGCAAATGGAGAGAGTTCTGTGGAAGGTGCTGTGATCCAGCTGGGACCTGACAAGGGCCAAGGAAGCTGTGCTGGGCCATGTAGTAAATATTACATTGGAGAACACATTTTTACATTCCTTGTGTATCAGTAAACACAAAATAATTAAGCTGTAGAAAACATGACAGAACCCAGAAAGTCTTCAGGTTCCTGTCAGAATAATTGCTCTCTATACTGTGCTTCCATTAACACCTCTGAAAGTGTAAAATCTGTCGGGATGGTAAAAACCATCTTCTTGAGCTACACCATTGTTTGGTTGTCAGGGTGCAGCAGGTACACTGATGAGAGCGTGTTTTGTTTGGTTTTATTCTCTATTTCTGCTGTCAGAATGATATATTTAAGAAAGTTGCTGTACTTGGAAGAATTATATCATAGGCATCTAAGACTCCCAGACATCTTAAAAATCTGCACCCTTTT
Source organism: Buphagus erythrorhynchus (assembly GCA_013400855.1). Classification (NCBI taxonomy): domain Eukaryota; kingdom Metazoa; phylum Chordata; class Aves; order Passeriformes; family Sturnidae; genus Buphagus; species Buphagus erythrorhynchus. The sequence continues at coordinate 16,620 of VZTT01049945.1, forward strand.
TGGGGTGTTTTTGTAATTCATGTCTTTTCCTGTCATTTTTTATTAGTACTTTATCACCAGACAGTCAGAAACAATATTCATTTTCAAATGTCCTGCAGCAGTGTTGTCTTGTTGTTAACTCTTGTCATATTTCACTCATTGGCTTTGGAAATGGAAAGTGATGAATAGCTCCAGTGTTTTGTTTATAACGTCTCATTCTGGAGCTTTCTATGAAAGTAGTACATTTTCACTACTTAACTGGGTCATTGAAAGGGCTTGGGTTTTTTTCTTAATATAAGAAAAAGTTATTAGACTTACAATCACAAAAACGAACCCTCAAAAAAAATGGAAAGAATATTTTAAGAATATTAAGTTCCCATTTTGGTTCAGTACTAATTTATTTAGTGCTAGTGTGGAATAATGAAATCTAAAATATTTTGAACTTTCTGACACTTATGTACCTGAAAACAGAAGTGATCATGATACAAACTGCCTAAAATTTTACAGCCAATCAGATTTTAATAAAATAATTTTTTTTCCTTTTTGAGAGATAGACTCAAGCATGAAGGCATGCATGTCTTGTGAGTGTGTTTAATATGATCAGGAAATTCAAATCCAGATGTTTGCTTAAAGGTTAAGACATATTTGAAACAACAAAGGAGGCCTTTTCTTTCTGCTGCATATATTTAAAATGGGCTACTTTTGAAAGAAATTTCAGAACCCCATTTGCATCCTAATTGCAACCCATTTCCTGAGTCCACAGTTAGGCAGACTATAGAGTGGCATTGGGGATTTCTGGGGCAGAGAAATTGTTGGTTCTAGCTGAGCTGCTGAAAAACAAAAGGGAAAAAGATGAATGGATTTTTTGCTTCAGCAGTCCCCAGCTGGCAGCTCGGCTCCTTGGAGCTCCGCCAAGCAGCAGTTTACAGCAGCCCTGCAGCTGCTCTGGGCTGGGCTGGAGCACGACTGGCACGAAGCCACCTTTGGCTGTGGACAAGGACTCAGCCTTCGAGCTGGCCGGCAGATGCGCTGGGACTGGGGCTTTGCTCGCTCGTGTCTAACGCTCCGGGGATGCGGTTGGTACCTGAGAGTTCAGCGCTGGAAAATTTGCGTTAATCGCTGACGGGAAGATGAGGAGAAATAGGTTAAAAATAAATGTTTCAGTTTGTCCAAAGTCGGTTTGGTTGGGGAGCTTTATTGGCATGGCAAGTGTGGCTTTTACTTTTGTGTGTCTCATTCTGGGACGTTTTTCTTCTTTTGACCAGTTCATGAGGATCCTAAATAACTGTAAAGTGGACCAGCAAGAAAATCTGGTTGCACTGCATTCTTTCAAACTAAATTATCTGAATTCAGCAAAAGAAAAATTCATTTATTTCAATTCTGTATGTTGCAATTTTTATAAAAATGTTAGAATCATACCAAAAAATAACTTGCGTGAAAATCAAAGCAGCACTGGACTTTTAATTGACAATATTTTGGAGGGAGAAAAATGTTACTGGGATGAGGAGAAGGGAGAGGATTTCTTGTTGATTTTGACTCCCATATGACTACTGTTCTCTCTTTTCCTGATTAGAAGCTATTCTTCAGTAATTTATCATAGATAACAACAATAGTATTGGGTTTTGGCAGTGTTTCATTAAGCTCTCTGCTCGTTTGATGTGTAACTATGCATCTGATAGAATGAGTCTGTCTTTCCTTGTTAACCATCTTATTATCTTATTGCCAGGGACTGGGCCAAACCAATTTCTTAAAATTCTGATGGCATATTCTGAATTTCTGTCAGTGTTTTAATGTAGGTGGATTAGCTCTTAATTTGTCACCACCTGGTGTTTGTTTAATTATTCTATAGGAGGGAAATTTCAGCAAGTTACAGTTTTACAAAACTAAGACCTTCCCTAACCACATATATATTAAGTATTTATTGATACATACACACAAATTGTCTCCCCCCATCAGCCAGCAACCAGAAGCAAGTATTTCATAGACCTACAAACCAGAATTTATTTTCTAAATTGAAAATATTTAATGTGAAATATAACCTTGATAAGGAAGAGGAAAGAAACACCCCAGTGCTAGATAAGAGCGTTTCATCAAGTTAAAAAGCAATAGGTGATGACAATCAGCTGAACATAGATATAATTTTGCATTAAAAAATTATGAAACTATTGTGGACAACTAGATTAACATGAATGGCCAATTTTGTGCTGTTTCCAAATAAAATTACTAACCTCCTACTGGAGTAATTAATAAGAAGCAGATGAAGAAGTCCTTTGTAGGATTAATAGTGTGTGTTCTGCTTCATAATAGTGGGGGATTACCTTGAGTACTGTACTCCTGAGCCTCCTAGTTCAAGAAAAAAATAGTGGAATTACTGAAGGGGATCTGTAGAGAAGACAAGTGTGAACGACTCAGAGTCTAGCAGATGAGTCCTATGAGAAAAGATCAATGTGGTATTTTTTTATTCTAGAGCAGAGAGGATTAAGGGGTTGCCTGACAGCATTCTTTGCAGACATAAACAGATATTCAAGATCAACACAAATTCTTTCTTCATTTTCACAAGAGAGAGAAGGAATGGTCTTGAAGCCAGAAAGATACAGTTTAGGCATTAGGAAGACCTTTTCTAAAAGTAAAAGTAATATAGTGAAAAAATCTTAGAGGAGAAGGCTGTACAGGTTACATCAATGAAGGTCCTTAACAGATGGTTAAGGACCATAAATGTCCAGAGGGATGAACTGGAGTTAACCAGAAGGATGGACTGGAGGTCCCACCATGAAGTTCCTCTAAGATTCTATCTTAATCCATACGTTTTCAAAGATACAGGGTGATGTATGGTAATTCCAGAAACATTCCCTCACAAAAAATGATTGGATGTTTGACAGGGCATTAAATTTGACTCTCGTCCCAGTAGGAAGATTATACTTACTGGCATAGACATAAATAATTAAGATAGATAGATAGATAGATAGATAGATAGATAGATAGATAGATAGATGAATAAAAAGTGTTTGAACTTACAGACAGGTCCTCCCAAGAATGATATCCTAGGAATTAAATGGAATATCATCTCAACACCTATGTGCTGTAGATCTACAAACTGAAGTAATGTTTTCCAGAAGTGTTCTACTCCCATTTATGAATCTATGTGCAATCAGCAGTGAATAAAGTGGGGAAAAAATGATGTTCCAGTCCTAATAATTTTTTTAAAAATATCATCTCTGATGCCTAAAATGCACTGCAGTCCTTATACCCAAACCTGCATTTGGCTCTGCATGGAATCATGACCATTAGCCTGCACTATAAAAAGCTTTTAAGCTATGAATATTGACAATATCATTCTTCTGTGCTGCTTAAAATAGAAATGCATGTGAAGTGATACAATTCATTCTGAAACAATATATCTGAGTTTCCTGTGGAATCATGGAAACACCCTGAAATATTTTTAGCCAAATACTGTTGTAAAGCTTGGTAGTATTTTTTATTCTCTCAGCTTTGTTCTGCAACATCAGAGCCCATATGTCAATGTAAATGTCAAGAAGCTGCTCCTGTGTCTTTTCAGAGTTCTATTGCAGAAAACCTGTAAGGAGCCAAATTGGACTTTTGTTTCCAAATTGGACTTTTGTTTCCAAATTGGACAATTGTTTCCAGTTGCTTTAAGCATTCCCTGGGAAAGGGTTCCATCATCTCCCCCCCAGTCAGGTGTTCTAGGGACAGTATGAAGTATCACACCAGTACCCATTGAAAGTCTGCAGTGATCTGATTTGCCATGCACAGATAAATTACCATAATTTGAAAAAAATCAGATGCATGCATGCTTGCACAGCATCAGAAGTTGGTGACGTGATGGAATCTTCTTACATTGTATTTTTTCCAGGCAGCTGAAATAAAATTTGTGCTTTTCTCTAGCATGTATTTGACTTGTAAATGCACAACTAAACAACTGGATTCAAGGGACAGTTAAAATCAAGCTTAACCGGTTCCGAGCTTAACCGAGGCATGAAGATATTTGCAAAATATGTTCTTTATAATTTGTAAGGATTTGAGACTATTAAGTGTTGAACTCTATGCAATCAAAATTCTCTTTGTTTCATTATGTGAAATGCTTTTGAAAATCTGCTTACAATTCATGGAAACTTCTTATCCATTTATTATATTCTGGGGAAAAAATCCTCCTTTGATTTAAGCTATTTTTTTTTAAGGAAAATGCCCAAATCATTACTCGTAGCAAGCACTTTTCAATTCTAGTGCTTTTCAATCCAAAACCATTTCGATTAAATGTGAATGAAGTTTTGGAAGTTTTGCCATCAATTGGCGTCGTCTTTCATTTTAATCTGCCAGACTCCTGTGCTGTTCATGTGTAGTGAGGAGTGGTTTATGTACTCCACACCATTTCCTCTCCTGTGTTCTATTACTAATACATGGTGGTTTGTCTTGTTTTGTTTCCCCAGACTACATATCCAATCAGAATGGTGAGCCAAAGGGACAGAAAGTCAGCACATACTCCCACCGAGGACCCTTTTAGACATCCACCAGGCAACCAAGCAGCAGCGTATGAAGGCAAGAGCTGCCAGCTGTCTAATTTGTGTCTGAGCAGCCTCCTGCAGGAGCAGGAGATCGTGGGAGCCATCAAGCACACCCGAGGCCCGTACGAAGCCCTGTCTGCAGAGGTCACCCAGAACGGTTTGGCGGTGGCGGCCCCCAGCGCAGCGCCCAAGGCCGACGGCTTCCCCGTGTGCTCAGGAGCCCCAAAGGACCCCGCTGCCGTGCCTCGGCAGCACTCCACCTTCACAGGGAGGCTGGGGCAGCCCCCCAGGGGACCCATCTCTTTACACATGTACAGCAGGAAGAACGTTTTCCTCCACCACAGCTTGCACACGGCAGAGCTGCAGACTTTAGGTCAACAAGATGGCTAACAAGGTGCTTATTTTCTTGCCGTGGAAGGAGAGTTGATTAAAGAGGGATGTAAGCTCACCTAGAGCTCTGTCTTCAGTTCTCATCTACTGCTACTTTCATGTGAAAAAAAAATAAAATAAAAATTTAACATTGTTTGTAGGTTCCATGCTTTCCCACCTTGGACTGAGGCAAAAGAATTGAATTAAATAACTGGGCGTATTTATCATACAGAAGTCACCATAGGTTTAATAAATGGGCCCATTTGGCTGGCACTGCTAGTCCAATATTGGCTAAATATATTTTTTCCCCTCTATAAGTCACTGTCATTCCCTGAAGTTCTAGAAGATGATCTTAAATAAAACGTGTATATTTAATAATATTACTGTTAAAGTAGATGTGAGGAATTAATAGATAAGTAATTAGTAAACCCTCTTGAATTTCATAGCGATTAGGGAAATAAGGAGTCAGAAATCTTTAAGGACCCTCTTTTTACACTTTGTTTTTTTAATACAGTGAAATTTGGTCACTCACAGAGTGCTACCACTTCCTGCTGTATGTGTTTCATGAGTGCCTCATGCCACAAGTGGAGGAAGCGATTTTTTGATTTTCATCTAACAGGCTCATAGAGAGTCACCAGGTATTTGAGTCAGTAAATTGGGTCCCAAACTGAGCATGTCAGCTTGTTTCCTCAACCTTCCCATTCCCTCTTCACACTTCTATTTAACTACATTTCTCTGGTTCTCTGGTTCTGGTGATCTTTGTGCTTTACAGGCACTGTAGCACTCGTGATGTGACATTCTGCTGTGTAATTCATTCTATAATTTCATTTCACTTCCCAAACCAAAAATGTGTGAAAGACTAAAGTAAGAGAAATAATCTTATTACCCAGGCCAAACAACCTGCATCAGTCATAATTTCTGTGGGCTGTGTCATCTGCACTTAAGGACCTGTTGGTTTACACCAGCTCAGTGGGTTTGTTAGTCTTGACATGTTACAGACAAGTGAGATTAATTTATTGCCTGGTCTCATGGGAGTATGAAGTCATCTGACCATGCCACAGAACTTGAAGACCTGTCAGTAGCAAAAGATCTGGTTTTCCCCTCTAAGAGGCTTGGAAACGTCTCAGTCCAGTTACTCCAAACCTGTGGTATATGTGAAGCATGACAATTTACAACCTCTCTGATGCTGGGTAATCTGTTTGAGTTGTAATGGCACATGCAGTTAGTAGTTTAAAAATAATTTGGCACATATAAGTACAATTGAGGCGGATCTGAGGCAAGTCACCTCTCTCTTTAACCGAAAGACAATAAGGAAAGACAAGGGTGCAACACATTCTCATACACAGAAACAAGCCATTGTGACTTAACAGATAGCATATAATGAAAAATAAAACTTCTATAGCCACTAAAAATCTGCAACTTTTAAAAGTTAAGTCACATAGAGTGTATGAAATTAAGTAAAGACAAAATTTTACCTAGTGTTAAATATTTCTGCTTCACTACTTAATATTTGGATTATATAATAACAAAATTTTATTAACAAGTCTTGATTAGACTAAGGAAAACAGTAGACTATGAGCTTGGCAGATATTCTGTAAAGTAATTTCAGCAGCCTGAAATTTCAGGCGTCTGTTTATTGAGGATTTTATTTTGATTAGAGCAGATTTTATTACATTATCTGATGTTGAAGAGAGCAGGTTTTGTCTAAATATTCTGTAGTGATAATTTTGGGTATCCAGAGATGGATACATAAGAACCAAGACAAACATTTGCCAAAATTCTTCGTGTTCATGTGTGCATTGCTACTGCCAAAACAGAATGTGCAAAAATTGCAAACACAGCTTTACTGAATTAACTGCGGGTATGCAAGACTCCCAGTCCTGCATTGAAACTCCTAATTTAAAGCCTACCAAACAAGTTAAAAGTAGTAATAAGATAATTTCACTACTCAGAATCACTTTTTCTTCTTAGCAGTATCTTAAAGTCATGGTAGATTAAAAGGACAATTAATTCTTACTAACAATTCATTTCAGTATTGCTCATTTCAAGAGCTGATGTATGCAATTCAATTTCAGATCTGTAAATAAATTAAACATACACTGTTATCAAGGAATTTTTTTTCCAGGATACAAATGTACTGTACTAGGTAAACAAAGCAAAACAGCAAAGAAACAACAACAAAAAAAACCCAAAACAAAAACGAAAAAAAAACCCCAAACAAACCAATACCCTCTTCAGTTTTAGGTTATGTACTGTATCTATAGTTGTTTTTTTCCTGGGAAAATGGACTTTTGGACTACACTTTATTAAAAAAAAATCCATCTATAAACTTCAGAAATAGCATCTTAAATGCTACTATTTTCATGGAGAATCTTTTATAGGGCTAAAACTTTAAAAAAACTGGAAAAAAACAGTTCATTGAAAGTGAGGGATATTTTTAAAATGTCATCTTGAAGCTGTTTTGTATCAGTATTTTCAGCATTGTTATGTTATTTGTAATACTAAGTGTAAATCTCACCCAGAGAAGGGTATTAGCCACATGTTAATGTACAGTACAGCAGTAACTGTAAAAGAGGTCCTTTCTTTGATCCTCTTGTGTATATAGGAGATCATAAAGCAACAGCATGTGGACATTCTTGCAGTGAATTGATTCCTTTGTACTAAAAATCTCTAGTTTTTTAAGAGTTCCATGTACAAAATGATTTATACATTTCTCCAAGGCTATACATATCCAAAGACATGACACCAGGGGGAAAAGGCATTTATTTTTTTTCCCATGCATGTACCTTTCTTCCCTTCTTTTTTTTTTCTCTTTCCATAAAACAAAGCATAACTGCAAATTTTCTGCTTAAAATTCCTTGTTAGTTCCATGTCTTTCAGTGTGACAGAGGGCATTTTAAGGAGGAGGAAATCCCCAAAGAAAAACTCTTTTCATTTGAAGCAGTGTCCATCCCACTTTTTTTAGAGCAATCACTTGGCAAAAAAAACCTTAGCTCTGTGCCCTAAATATTTTTTTAATAATTTTACAGAGCCATACCTGAAATGCGCTTATCATCATCTCTACACTTACCCTGACTAGGACATGTTCATAAGATACAATAACATGCTGGGGCCAGCCCTGGTCTTAAGTTCTTGAAATGGAAGGAAAACGTTTGTCCAATACTGTTTTTATGTTTGGCTTTCAGAGCAGTGGAAAGGGGTTTTTGTGTACCTTGTGTATGTGGACGAAGCTCAAGCTGTGTGCTTGTGCATACTGGAAAAAGAAACCTTGCTCCAAAGCTCTCCTGTATTTGGGCTATTCAGCAGTGTATGAAAGCATCCAGCAGCAGACATGTCTGCCACCTTTCCAGACAGGCCAGCCCTCTGTGTGTAAAATGAAACAGGCAGAATAGATCCCTTTACTTCCATCCAGACCCTTGCTGGGTTTTATTCCACACACCTCCACATAAATGTTGGAAGGACTTTCCTTATGTGGCTCCCTTTCTGGAAATTTTGAAAGGGTGTGTATCCAGACTAAGATGCTCAAATGATGTTTAGATAAGCATTCAAAAGCTTACCAGAATGTTCATGTACGTCCTACAGGTTCATTCCAGTCATTACAGGTTCATTACCAATAAAAGATGGTGTTCTGCCCCTTCCAAAAAGCCAGTTTGGAAGTAATGATTTCTGTCTATGCTGATTCACTTCATACTGTTAAATACACAGTACACTCTTCAGACTAATAAAAATAAGGTGTTTACAAATCAGTACTGTACTTTACATGCCCTAAGATTTGTGCCCTATCTCCACTGGATTGATGAGTGTGACATTGACTTCGATTAGGTTATACCAAGTTAAGTCACCTGATGATTGGGATTGTGGCCTTTAATCCAGCTAGCCTCAGTTTATGCACAGGAGATCTCTAAATCTGGAAATATTTCCTGGTTTACAAAAAAAGACAACACTTAATCTAACAAACACATCAGATCGTGATCTATGGTGAATGCACTTTTATTTCCCCCTTCACATTCAAAAGCAAAAAAACCCTGCAAACCCCTTTGTACATCTACACAGTTCACAAATGAAGTAGAGTAACATCTACCAAAATGCAAAATCTTGAAATAAATACCTGGAGAAAAAAGTACAGGGGAGTCTTCTCACAGATGTTTGTGAAGTTGGTAAGTTTGTAAAGACGTTGGTAGTTTCTGTATCTGAGTGCAGTAATGAAGTGTGTTCTATGCCCTCTACCCCTCTCACTCTGATGAATTTTTTCAAGGGGAGAATTTGCTGTTTGAAGTTTATTCTAGAGAAAGCAGGCAGTACAGTGTGAGATAGTACATTGAAAGTACATTTCTTCCCAGCTGGGAGAAACACACAGCATCCTTTCCAGGATGTATCTATGCAGACCATGACTGTCTTTTAATGGACTTTACTTTAACATGTCCCATATAAGGCACTTCAAAAATAATATGGAAATTCCATCAGCTGCAGAACATACCTTGCTGGTTTTTTTGTTGTTGTTGTTGTGTTGTTTTTGGGTTTTTTTTTTTGTTTGTTTGTTTGTTTTTGTTTGTTTTTTGGTTTTTTTTTTGTTTGTTTTGGTTTGGTTTGTTTGGTTTTTTTTTATTTGAGATAAAAGTGCCATGTGCTAGTTTTAACCTTAGAAACTCTGAAACTTGTTTGCTCACTGGTGATCTACCCAGGATGTGAGAGTTTATCCACTGTAATGGATATGATAGTAACTCCTCACAGTATAAAGATATTGGATCTCTTCCCTGAGGAGCTTGAGATTTGCGATGTATTTTCAGTCTAGGAGAACTATCTGGATTTAATTATCTTCTTCTTCAAGGATCTTCAGTTGTTGCAAAGTCAGTGGAAAAGAAACTTACTTATTGAAGTATTTTGGAAAGATTTTGTGGTTAATTTTATTTTAAAATAGACTTATAATTTATCCCCCTGTATTCTAAAGGCAAGAAAAAAAAAAGGGAAAAAAAAACCTTCTATCAGCATATATTTTCCATAAATCTGTGATTCTCACTAGCCACAGCTGTCACTTGTATTCTGTACACCTGTGAAATATTTTTGCATTTGCTGTTTTTGACACCTTCATTATCTGGAAATCATTACCTCTAATTCTGAGGGGTGTTTGCCATCAACACACAGGCTGTTGAGGATTTCTGCAGAAGTAGTCCTGGTACTTGGAAAGCAGCGCAGGAAGAAACTTACTTGGAGGTCTCTGAGTTTTTCCTGGGGATGGAAAACCTATTCTGAGTGATCTTAACTATGAAGGATTTGTGAGAATCTGATGGATGTGGCAAAAATCAGATCTGTTTGGTTTCTACGTCCACGTAGAATTTATGGAACAGAAAATACTCCACCGAGAGGATTTTTCTAGTGGGTCAATACTATCTCCTTATATTCTGTATCATGACCCTTTCTGTCTCTCTGGATTTCAGGAACATTTCCCTTAGGTATGGAGTTGTGATAACTCTGTAG
>VZTT01049945.1:36088-50313 GCA_013400855.1 Buphagus erythrorhynchus
TTGCTTTCTTGCTGCAAGAGGTACAATTCTTCCCATGTCTATTTGATTCTAAGTTAAGGTTTTTAAGCAGCCCAAACTAGATAAGAAGAGGGGAAGAAAAATACTGTGATATGAGTAGAAGGAAAGGGAGTAAAAATACTCTTAAGAGCAAATGGGAAAGCGTTGACTCCAACAGAGGAACCTCAGTGTGGGATTTTCTGTGCACTCCACTTCATTAACAATAAGAGGGGCTAAGGCACCTCAGTGTTTTAGCTGCACCAAGACTTTAAAAAGTATGAACTAGAGAAGCATCAGATAAAGCACACATGAAGTAAGAAATTTTATTAGTTTCTATGGTAACACACCACTACATAAAGAGGAAGTAGTCCACAAAATGCAGCATTAATTCAACCGTGTGAACAGTGTCACTGTTTGTCTGATGTGTAAAGGGATAAGAAAACTGCAATATGAAGTGGGAGCAATCTAACTGTTAAATTAAAAGCCTGACTCTTGGAACCATGGCACTGCAATATATTGCTGTGATAAAGCAATTTGTATGGACTGGGAGGTGGCACTGCTAGGTATTGACCCACATGGCTTCTCAAAAGGCTTATACCCTGTAACAGGATTAATGAAAGCAAAATGAAAATCTTCTTTTGCTGTGAAAGCAAGGTCTTTTAACTCATAACTGGTGGAAAAGCGGCTAGAATGGAAAAGGCAGCACATCATGCAGAGTAACTGGGGTCCTTTTTAAAGGTTTTCACACATCCAAATTAAGTTCAATGGGACTTTGGCAGCTCTGATACTGCTCTCAGGTTCCTGAACTGTAAGGCAGACTCCAAGGAAGAAAATTCAGAACTAAAATCTGGTATATCTGTTTGCAACAAACTAAAAATCCCTAAAACCTTCCCAGGTTATGCCTTGATAAAGAGCTTCATCCAGAAGGCAATGCTGCCTCAGTGACCAGGTGACTCTTGACACTGACATTAAGGCTGAATTGTCTGCTCAGAGATTACTTGCCCTTCTGCTTTCTGCCAGTGATACAGGTATTTTTATAGATTAACTTCATTGCCTTCAATTGCTGATATTCGACCTCTATTTCTTAGCTGTTATATAATAGTCATCTCAAAAGGCTGGTATCTTATTTCAGTGACAGTTTTGTTGAATTGCCCCACTGTTTCATGGAATCCCAACACTTTTTCTGTTCCCACTCCCCACTTGGACTGTTTGTTTGCCTGTACCAAGTGTCTGGCTGGCCCTAACAGTTCTGCCCATGGATCTATACAAGATAAGGAGGTGAAAAAATACAAGTAAAAATCAAGGCTTGAGCTCCTTCAGAGCAACAGCTAGAAGCTGGATGTGTTATAGTAGGACATCTAAATTAACAATGGACAGCTTTGAGCAAATGACTGTTATAATCACTTTTGAAATAGAGTATAAGTTAATTAGAAGTTCATTTATAAATTTAACATTCTTGTCCTACCCTTTCAAATATAGGTACTGGTATCATTGTACTAGAATATGGAAATTTAAGGCTGATAGTAATAAGAATTTGTATATGCTCAGTAAAGGAAATCTCAGACCCAGCAACCTGCTGACATTTATTTTTCCTTTGGAAATTCCTGGGGTTATATTCTAGTGACTGTTATTTCTGTTTTGATTGGAAGAATAGAGAAAACTCAGAGAATGAGTATGTGTATTGGTGTAACATTTTCTTAGGTCTCTTCTGTGGCATCCTCCCTTGTGAAGTTCTACTGACACCTGATGGGGATGCACTTTTCCCAAAGGGGAAAAAAGATTTTACTACAGAAGCTAGCAGGGCTCTTTAAACTAGTGGGAAAGGGACACAACCAGGGTTGTCAGTGATAAGCAATGGGATAGCATATCAAAACTCTGGGAGCTAAGTGCTTGAGATCCCTGAATCTGCTGCATGAGGGCTTGGTGTAGTTATCTGATTAGTAACTGGGGAATCATCTCTCCTGTCAGCAGCCTTTGCTCTGAAGGGTACTTGAAAAAAAATTCTGTGACTCATGTGTGTGACAGACACTAAAGACTTGAGAAAATGCAGATGTTTGCAGTGTATGGCTCAGAAGCAGGTAAAAAATAGTGACTTCAGGACACTGATGCATGAAAGAAAAAAGCACCTTAGCAAGTATCCTTTTCCCCCCTGAGTCCTGCATTCTCACATTTTGATGTGATTGTATAATTTGGTACTGGTAGAGCTGGTAAAGTACATGGTGAAAAGAAGCTGTTGGCTATGGCAGCTCTTAGGGAGGTGCAGGGAGTGCTTGGCTTGTCTGTGTCACCCTGGGAGCTGTGGCATGCACTGGTGTGTTCAGTTCCCCACTTTTTTACATACTGGTGTTTGCTGGCAGCAGCTAAGGTGTTTTTGTTGTCTTTTTAAGGGATTAATCTATTCCTAACATCAAGTCATAATCTACTGGAAAATGTGTGCCACAGTAGTAGTGGCTGATGTCATGGTTCAGCTAATCCAGTGGTCAATAGGAAATCAAAAATTGAAGAACTTCTGATTCTACCACCATCAACTTTTGGATGATTTGTACTAAAATGTCCTTCTTGTGCTGGCTTGGGGATGGATAGGTTCAATTATCCAGTAAATGTCTTTTACTTGAGGAGGAGCTCTATATCTTGATAGTTTTCAGAAAAAATTCTCTCCCTGTGTTAACTGTTTTGTACTTGGCATTTGAAATGCCTTGAGGGACTGTTTCCACAGCCTGCTCTCCAGAAGTTACACTAGTAAGGATCCTTGTCATATAATCTTTTCTCCATCTCAGAAAACCCTGCCAGGACATGCCTGGACATGGGTTGCCTTCTACAGTAGCTAGCTTATAAAATCAGCAAAGAACTTGGATGGTGGAAGCTGGCAACTGGGAGACCTAAGAAGCTCTTTTTTCTTAGTAATGCAAGCTGAATCTTATTTTCTTTATGTGTGATTTAGAGCTAAATTGTCTATGGGGACGCAATCAGGAATACTTTTCTATTTCTAAGAAATGAAATTTGCAGTGTTTTAGGTAGGCTACTTCATGACAAACCAGTATTTCCTTCACTTATATTTCAACTATGCACTGATGTGGTTCTAAAGCCATTCCAAGAGGCTGCCTCCATACAGACTGGAGGACTGTTCTTTAAACTAGACACAAGACTATCCCACGTTTAAAAATTGCACTCCCCCCTTTCTTTAAGGGTCTCTTTTAAATGCATGTCACTCCAGTCTAACTTAAGTAGTTGCTGTAGAAGTGTTGCTGAACAAATAGGCAGTAAACCCACAGGAACAGGCAGGGAACACATGCCCTGACCCATATGGAATGTGTGCTCTGCCCTCAGTGCTGTGGTATCATGTAATGCAAAGTTCTGCCTTCTAAAATACCTGCAGCTTGTTGCACAGCAGCACGGGCATGTGGCCACTGGGTCACATCATATTATTTGGACCTGCCATATGGGAGTCTAATTTATCCAGGTGGTTTTAGCCTTCTGTCTTCTGACATAGTGAAAGACCATTACAGGCTCTGTGCAGCTCCCAGACCCCATCTCTAGATGTGTCAGAACTTCACAAGACACCAAGCCTTTAGCCCACAAGAGCTCAAACTCACTTTATGCTGTATCACAGAAACTGAGATGTGCTCCCCAGTGCAAAACTTGCTGGTGATAAATACAGCATGGTGTGAGTTTACATATGTATAATTAAATTCTGGCACATAGGAAAACAGGAGCTACAGCAGTTTCCTGTTTGGAAGGAATATCATGAAGGGTACCAAATCTTTATTTTGTTTTCTGTTGTCATTTCAGTCAACTAAGAAAGTGAATTATTTAAGGTGTTTTTAAAGCAGAAAAATATACATAGAAATTGTTTAAGGTACTTCAAATATTTATACAAATAATGACAATTTCTATCTGTCACCCTAAAAATGGTGCTGATGACCAAGATCTGTAATATTTGAAACTCTCTGGCATCCTGAGAAGGGCGGGGAAAGATGCTATTTGTTTCTCTCCTATGTAGGTAAAGAAAATTGTGCATACAAATATGTAGCAAAGGAAGTAGTGTCTTTGACTTAGGAAAGCAAGATTTTTGTTTTTTGTAATTTTTTTTTAACAAAAAAAAAAAAAAAGGCAAGTTCTTCCTTAAGCTCAGTAAGTCTTTCAAACACGTCTCTTGTATTTTCATAATGTAGAATCAAAAACCAATATGCAAGGCAATGTGGGTGAGTCTATTAATGCCTCATCTTCTGGGGAAGGGATGTGATGTGTGCAGAGAAATCTGCAAGAGTATTTTTTTTCAGTTTGGAAACAGTGCCCTATGGTGTAAAGCTGTGGTCACAGAAATGCTTCATCAACATTTTTGTCACTCACTGAGTCAACTCCCCCGTTATCAGTGGGATGGTGTGGGGCAGCCTGAGACTCTGAGCAGTTTCTGACGTATCAGACAGGCAGTGGACCTCAGCAATCCCTGACAAAACGCCCTGAAGGTTCCAATTCCAGCCATTCTTCCAGGGGCTGTGCTGCTCAGCTGTAAATGCATCCGGAAGGACTGGCAGATACATCTGTGCTTGGATTTACTTTGGCTGTGAAACTGTGCTGCTTTTGGTGCTAATAGCAAAAAATGGTCTCATCCTTCAGAGCAAGCACCTGGCATTCACTTCTGTGATCTCTGAAGACACCTGGGGCTCTTCACATTTCTGTGGGACCTCACATTTCTCTCCTAAGAAAAAGTGTAGCTTCCCTGATAAATTAGTATCATTGAAGTGGATTCTATAGTCTTAAGGCTATGTGCATTGCTCTTCTAGTATGCTGTTCTTGCACTTTTAGGAAAGCTAGTTGCTTCTTCTGGGCAGTCTAAAGACCTTTCTTCAGTGTGACAGCAGATTTAAGAATTTAACACTGTATTATTGAGGAATAATGTGGTGACATCCTGTTGTTATTAAGTGAACTACGAGGGGTTTTTTTTAAGCAACTGAGAATTTGACTTTGAAAAATCCTGTATAACATCCAGCAACAGTACCTCTTTTACAGTACAATAAGTTTTTTGAGGCACCATAGCCCAGTCAAACTACTGATACTCAAGGCTAAGAATTAAGTTTTTGTTTAACAACATGACCATGCTTTGTTAAACTAGGGAGAAAAAAAAGCTTGATTTCAATAAGTAAACAAGTTATTTGCATCTTAAAGCAAGCACTCATTACACTTTTAGTCAAAATTACTATGTGTTTATGCTTATTTTTGACTAAATGCAAACTCTAGCACAAAAATGTTGCTGTGGTACTTTTTATTATCTCTGTCTCATCAGCCTCCTCGGGTTTTGGCTAGATTTTTTAGGCTCATCCAGAGAACAGGCTGGATAAGCTAAGTGAGGAAAGTTACAACATGGGATGGGGGAAAATGGTGAAGTTTATTTTAAGGACACCAGGCTTGGAGCCAGGTATTGATCTGTATGATTTTTCCTCTTTCTACTCCCATAATTCACATCAACTGGCAGGAGAGAGGAAAAGACAACCTGTGCTCCAGATGCCTTAACCAGTCATCCCAAGGTCTTGAGGTTGCCCCTAATTGGCCTCACTGTTCTTGCTGGGGGGAGCACACTTCCCTGTGGGCTGTCTGGTGGTTCTTTTGGGCCCTCTGTCCCTCTCAGAAGGGAGTCCCCAATAACAACTGCTCTTCTCCTTCCCTCTGTGAGGTGGCCATGATCATGGAGGTAGAACTGACTTGCCCTAGGCAATTGCTCCATCCCTCATGATGGATCTTCATGCCTGTTCTGTTTGCCTGGTCCCCAGGTGCCCTGTTGTGTCAGGGCACCTGGGTGGGTGGGGGTAAGCTGGGAGCTATTTGCCAACCCCCCTCCCCAGCAGAAACCTGTTTGCATTCCCCTTGGAATGCAGCCTCTCCTGCCTGGTGGTGAGAGGGCATTCCTGGCTGGTGGTGCATTTGTCCCAGGGATGGTGGACTGGGGGAGGCATATTCTATTTCCTGAGTCCCTGAGGCTCCTCAGCCTTTCCAGTGCCTGCCTCAGCTCTGCCACCAGGCTGGGCAGGTTGTCCCCCTGGTGACACCTGGACAGCTCTGTCTCTGCTGACCTCTGATGCCAGTGACAGGCTCTGGCCCTGGCTGCAGCCTGAGCCCAGGGCAGCTGCACATTCTCATGGGAGCTTTGCCTGGGGCACCACATCCTTTCCAGTGAGAGCTGAGGATGGATCTCCTGCCTGCCCCACTCTGACAGGGCTGCTTTTGTATTTCTGTGGGTGGCCACCATCGCTCCTGTTATCAGTATTATTGTAAAAGATGATAGATATCCAGTTTGGCTTGTGATTTCCAAAAATTAGGCTGGAGCAATTCTTGATCCTGCACTGTCAGTTTTAATCTTTGATGGTGAAGAACTTTTCAAAATACGTCCCTAATGGAAGTAATGGTCACTGTGTAAAAATAAAAGCAGATTGCTATATTGGGAGGTAAAAAAGACAGAGTTGTACTTGCCCTTGTCTCTTACACTTTGCTGTTTGGAATTACAAGGATGCTGCTTGCCAATAATCTGGCTGACAGTCACCTTTTGAAGGTTATTGCTTCCTGATAGCCGGCAGAAAGCCCAATCAGGAAGGAGAAATATATAAGCTTCCTTCTTAATTTGCAAGGACATCTGCCAAACTTCCAGCTTTAGAGAAAAAAATAGAAAAGGAGTGGATGGGAACAAGGACTTAGTAGTAGGCATCAAAATATCAGGTAAGGCTTTGGCGGGGGGGGGTGGGAAAGGATGGATACTTTGAGATGCTGAGAAGATAAGGTATCTTTGACCCTTCATTATCCTTCATCAGTGGTGTTGACAAGTGCTTTGTGTCAGGAGCTTTCAATGGAGCGCTTTTCCTTTCATCTTTCTAGGTACCGATAAACACCATTAAAATACTTTCTGCTCTGTGCCACTATATATGTGATTATGGTGACAGCATGTCAGCCTGTGTGACAGGCCAAGGAGTAATAGATGGCTGAAAATTATATGTATTACTGTAGAAGAAGTAACCTTTTCTGTGTGACAGCACAGCACAGGACCCTGTTACTTCTTCCAAGCAGCCTGTTTTGAGTTAGGGTGGTATGTGTTCTAATGTGTACTAAGCTTTCTTGGTTACCTATTCCATGCAAGGGGCATCTGGAATGGAGTTATTCCTGCTCCAGGCATGGAAATAAAGCACTGTAATAGTGCATCCTTCTGTCTTGGGGAACAAAACTGCATTATGCAGAAAATCTTTTAAATGTGTCCTAAGTGATGCATCACAGCACATCACAATTTGGATACTGAGCTGTGCAAGCAAAGCTACAAGCTCAATTTGGGCTAATCTCTCTAATGCCTGAAGATGTATTTTTTTTCCCTAATTTGATATTTGAACCAGTTCATAGCAAGTTTTTACAACTCTCTCAGTCCGTATAATATCTGAAACTTTGAAATGTCTGTATTGGTGTTGTAGGCAAGGGTGTGGACTTGATCCTTCTAAAATTTTTTTGTCACGAGTAAAAAGTGCAATCTAGTTCTGCTCAGGCTAATGAGACCTTGTTTCTCATTTGAGTGACCAAAACCATGAAAGCCAATTTTAATACTCAGGCTTACATTTCTTGTATTTAAGAAAATCTTCACCTGTTATTTAATATGTTTTTGATTTCTGACCCAGTTTTGTTCTGTTTTTCTTTGGTGTTAGAAATTTAAAAAGGAAAAGCTACATGTTTTCAGAAAAAATTATCAAAGATCAAAGGTTTCTTTCTGTCAGTAAGACAGCCCCGGAAAAGAGATCTTTCCATGATGGAGAGCTTGGAAATTTTTGGTGGCACTTTAAATCACAAAAATAGTTGTAAGACACATGTCCATTCACTTAGCTAAGTGCTAAGTTTTCTTGGGAAGAAATAAAGTTATTTGATCCTATGGAGTCTTTAAATGTTATACAGGGCTTCAACAATGGTCCCAGTTATAAATGGTATGGCCTTTACCCATTAATAAGCATGTCATGGGCAAAGTGCTCTGGTAAGAAGGATCTCTATTGTTTTTAAAAATTTATTTATTTATTTTGCAGGGTTACTTGTGGTACTGATTGTATTTAGGAGCTTGTTTATTTTCTTTACTTAGCTCTTCCAAGTACAACTGCTTGATTCTGATACACATTCTGATTAATTAGATAAGATCTATTGTTTCTATATCTGGCTACCTCTTGCTTCAGAGAGGCAAGAACATTTTACCTTCTGCACAATGATAATTTTGCAAACCAAGAAAAAAGTGAAGAGCACCAGCTTATAAATCCTGACTGACTTGTTTCAGGATGAAAGAAATATTTGCTTTTTAGTTAATTTATTTTCCAAGACCATTCTAGGGATTAAGTTTTTCTCATAGCTGATTGCTCTTAAGCAGTTCTAGGAGGATAAATTCAACTTCTATTTTAGAACTTTTTCGTTTCACCTGTTTGTTCCTAGATCAAGTAAACACCCCTATTGCTAAGTCAGGAGATCTTGCTTACAGATTTCCTAGCAAGCTCAATGCATGCAGAGGGTAGGACTGATTTGCAGAAACACAGCTGAATGCTGGACAATTCACTGTTTATACATGACCAGTTGTCTTATTTCACTGAACAGGTGACATGAGTCTTTCCCCTTGTTCAGACTTGTTGAAAATGAATTTATTTTGATGAAACTTTTGTTTCTAACCTCAGGTGAGAAAGTGAGTAGTTCAGGCAAAATGGAGGAAAAGAAATAGTGAAATTGGAAAGGCACATTTTGATGTCTTTGACAGTTGTTACTAAACGTAACTGCCAAAGCTGTACCATGAGATTGTGATATGTGGGGGAGGGTTGTGCCAATTAAAAGATATACAAAATCTAGTATAGATTACAAAGAAGCCTGAACTGTAAAACATGTAGTTCAGAGATGATGATAGTCTAAAATAAACTACTAATTTGTCAAGGTTATGACAACGAGACAGTAGGGCAGCCACACATATAATACTAATTTAAAATAACTTAGTTATTTAGGTCAAACCTATCAAGAGAATAAATGCAGTACCATGCCAAGCAGTTTAAATAGATCCCCATATCTCATGTCCAGGAAGGAACAGTTGTCTGACTTAGAGCAATTCAACTCAAATACAAGCTTAGCACCTCTTGGCAACCAATTTGTGCATCCCTTATAGCCATTATTTGCATTTGTAGGGTGGGTGTTCTTACTGGTACACATCACTAACAACAAGTCATAAGAGCTGAGTGATACTTTTAAACCTTGTCTAAGAATTTAGTCGTGTCTAAAAAATATATAAATTGTAATATAGGTATGAAGTACTAAACACTGATTCTCCTGTAATGAAGGCAAGCTGTAAATGGAGGCATAGGAAACTTAGAACACACAAGGAAACTCCTGGACATCTTCATGGTGTAGATGTAAATAACACATTTCCTGAAATGCACTCAGATCAGCTCAGAAAAAGGTACTCACACATGCACTCAAATCTCAGTTGTGTGGGGGTTTTTTACTTAAATTAATTGTTTTCATTTCAAAGAAAGCTTCATATCAGGAGGGAGTCTAAATGTAAGAGAGGTAACAGTATCTTCAGTAGGACAGTTAAAATGAGTACACGATTGATGAAGGAATTTAAGGTCGTTATTAAGTTTTTTTTTTTTTACTGTGAAAAAAGCCCCACTGCAAAGACCCAAATTCCAACATGCAACCTTGCCATCTGGGAAATCGGAAGTACTCCAGCAGTGCCATGGCACCACAAAGGGATCTGGAGAGCAAACTGCTTTCTGATTAGCTTCCATGCCTCCAGGGCTTAACTTACTTTGTCTCTGGCAAGGACAAGGACTCAGAGACAGCTCCTGGAAGAGGCTGTCCCCTGACTTCAGCAAGGACTGCACTTCGCACAGTTCTTGAACTGGTTGTCTTTAACAGGCTTCTTCAGTAAAGCAGCGTTTCAGGGACAGCCAGGAGGTATTCTACAGGCACAGTGTTAGCCCCTAAGCAAGGTGACAACTGAAGTGCACCTTCTTATGGGTTTTTATATGAATAGAGAGAGAGGATATTGCATTGTTTTTGATGAGATGTTAAACATAAACCAATTTTCAATGCCAGAAGCTACTGTTAACTTAAAGAAGTGTGCTGCATGCAGAAGCCAAGGGTAAAACTCTAATTACTTCGTGACATGGCTTCAGTTACTCACAATAAACTTTGAGG
Organism: Buphagus erythrorhynchus; assembly: GCA_013400855.1. Lineage (NCBI taxonomy): Eukaryota > Metazoa > Chordata > Aves > Passeriformes > Sturnidae > Buphagus > Buphagus erythrorhynchus. The sequence goes on from VZTT01049945.1 coordinate 46,268, forward strand.
ATTAGAATGCCAAGGTTGGGGCTATGAATCTGTGACCCCAAACGTTGAAGTATTTTTATTGACTTTGACCTGCAAAACAATGACAGAAAATCTCAGCAGCAGCAGGGATCCACCAAAAACACCAGTAGTGTTTTTCTGCTACTATGCTAACAAAAATGATACTATTTAGTCTGTCATTGTGAGGTTTATGTTGCCACCAACTTGAGTCTCAGGGGAAAGAGAGAGGAAGAAACATCTTCACTGCATTAAAAAGGCCTGTAAATGAGTTAAATCAACAATAACTGTAAATTACCCACAAATGTTCTATGAACAGCTTTTTCTTTCAGAGGGTCTATAAACATTAAACTTATTAATGCCTAACTTGTCTTTTGAACAAAAAGATAAGTAGTTGAAGTACCTAATATTTTTATTATATTTCAGTGAAGGCATTTGCTACTGGTTGCAGGAGATGAATACTTCACTCATCTACCTATAGTGCCGTTTCAGAAAATATTTTGTAAGAACTTCATTAGTGCCACTTCCATGGATTTTTCTTATACTGTGGTGATAAGACATGGAAAAAGTAGTAACAGCAGTATGTGATATTGTCATCACACCTGAATTCACATTGATGAGCCCATTACTCCCCAGATATTCAAGCAGAACTAATTTAGGAAGGAGGATGTTCCAGTCTGAGCTTGGACGATTTCTTGGTTTACATAAATTAGAATTCATGGAAATATATCTGAGGAAGTTCTGCTTCTTAAGTAATGCTGCATCAAGTTTATTCCAAACTTGTGCTCCTGAAGGCCTGTTTTCAATGGATGTGCTTTTGTGTGTGTATTCCCAGCAGAGGCCAAAGCAGGAAAGTTTTTGGTGAACCTTGAGTTCATTGAAAGAACTGACACACTTACCTACCATGTATGTTTTATTACTATGGGACTGATTACGGCACGAATGCTGCTTGAGAAAGATGGACTGGTTTTAGCAAGCTCAGATTTTATAATGTTAATTCATGCAGTTTTCACATTCTCCTAACATGAAATTAAAACTATGCTTTTCCTCTAACAAAATAACTTTTGTCCATAAACAGAATGCAGACAGCTCCATGGGGAAAGAGAACTGGACAATTTTGTGTTGCCTCAAGGAGATGAGGATTTTGTCCTACTTCTTTTCCTCTAAAACATCACGTTCACCAGTACAATTCTTCTGGTAACCACAGGGGAAGCTCTCACCACAAAGATTCTGTGGATGGTCTAAGAATAGTAACAAGAATTTGGGTTCTGCCTTGTCATACAAGAATGAGCCTACATTCAGCAGTGATTGTTGGTGACTATTGCTTTGCCAAGCACTTGAGTTCCTTTTGCTGATCACAGTAATTGGGAGGTGCTTACCCTGGTGCAAATGGCTTATAAAGCTGTTTAAATGGGCAACCAAAGCTGTGAGGCTTTGCCAGCATGTTTCTGCTTCATTGACTGGTGTTCTCAGTGTGTATTTGAGCAAATGACAAAAGGTAGAATGCAGATGTTCTATCAAAATCTTGTGAGTCATTTTCTCCTTGTAGAAAAAAGCTTCAATACTGAGGCAAGAAACTTGACTGGAAAAGCAACCCACAGGTGACTTTTTATGAAATGTCTCTACTCTGGTATTTTTAGTCTGTATCGTAGTGTGAGTTGTTAATCTTCTATCTTTCCAGCAGTCACTTAGCATAATTTATTGTTTCAATGAAGTTTACATAATGAACAGCATAATCCCACTTGCATATTAGTATCAAGTATGTTTGTTAACATTTAGATTTACAGAAAGTTCAGTAGATGGAGTTGCTTCACTCTTTATTGAACTGTTATCTCAGGGTGACTTTTCAGCTGGGAGGTAGAAGGGGGAAATTGTTAATTAGGCAGCCAAGTATGTATGATAGTCTAACACAAGCAGAACTGTCTACCTTGGAAGTGTGAAAACATCAGTTTAAAAACCTGACAATTTGAGGAATTCTTGGAAGGTAAAGGCAAACAATTTTCCAATGAAGAGGAATGATGATATTTGATAAGTCAATTTTTACCCCGTGGAGACCAAACAACAGGTTCCTATTATGAGAAAGACAGAAATTCTGAGATACTTTCCTGACATTATCAACAGCAGGCCAGCTGGCTTAAGGTAGAGAATTAATCTTCAGATTTATCTTGAGATATGTTTGAGATCATTGAGCCAAACTCAGCACTGTACAAAGGGATGATATAGGTTCTGGCATATATAAAAATATAATAGAGAATCTAGTAGATCGTCCTGATTGCGGAAAAAAAAAAACAAAAAAACAAAAAACAACCCAAAAAACACATGAAGGTACCAGAGGTTCCATAAAGCTTCTGGAAGACAGTCTGAAGTAATTATAAAAAGTAGAATCATATTGATGAAGATGAGTGAAATCTGGCAGTTTAAGTCAACAACTTTGAATTCAGATCTTAGTCCAGAAACTTTGTTTTATGCTTTCATCTCCCTTCAACCCCACTTTGGATCCCCCTCAGTATTTATCAGAAACATAAGCTCAAATTCCTATGTCAGAGAGAGAAACATGTACTTTGGGTTTTCAGTATTTTTCTTTTTTCTAGTTTATGCTTGAAGGAGAACCAACATTAATCAGTCTAATCATCTTACTATTATTCATCCTTATTTTCACTTCATTTTCTTCCATTAGTGGTGGCTTATCCTTGGTAGAGATCAGCCCTCCATGCAAAAGGGGTTAATCAGTTCACTCCATCCTGCTTTTAGTTTGTTAGTGTATTATAGAGCAAGACTCATGATAACTAAAAGGAGAGATTGTAATCCTGTTCTTTTCATGTGGACTGTAGATGCACCTGTATCTCACTATTTGAGATGACTTTCTGTTCGTTGTCATGTTTTGACTTGTCATAAAAGGAAGCATTATCTTTTTCAGGAATAATAATGGAGTGTTGTTCTTATTTCACCGTTTTCATTTTCTTGCCCTGTAAGAAGACAAATGATGCCTTAAGTTTTAGCTTTCATGTTTTCCAGATTCTGTACTGCATTAGTATATAACTCTGAACTTCATATAAAGTGTTAGCAAGTTCTCTTCACAGTTTAGTTAGACAAAACAATCCTTTTCCAGCCTGAGAACCAAGGACATCATTGCAGCTTCAGGCCCAAAAGGCATTAGCAACAGCAAATTGAAGAGAGCAATCTGGGAGGATGGGACTTCATAACCTGAAGCTGTAATTGGACAATTAACCCCAATATGTAAATGGACCAAAACTCCTAAAAGTGTGAAAACTCGTGACTGGGATCTNCCGCTGGGACAGAAAGGCATCTGGAAAACCCCTGGACCAGAGGATTGGCCTTTGGTTATCTGTCCAGTTAGTTTTCCTGTCTTTTTGAACAGACAATGGCAGATGTAAATTTTTCCACTGTTTCTTCCCAAACTTAAGAGTTTGCGTTATTGCATGTTGCTCAGCAAGTCTTAACAACAAAATATAAAAATGTTGAACTCTGACACCAATTCTGTAGTCTTCTTGTGAATTGATTATCTATTAATAATGGCCTCTTCCCTTCTGGTGTGCTCTCCCTAAGGATTGTTACTCCTTTTTCCCTCAGGTTGTAATCACTTGGTGAATGAGCTTCAATGCTAAGGTCGCTGTTGCTCAGTCCTCCCACAAATGACAATTACCATGGGACATTGCATTCCCTGCTCCTACACAAAGGTGTTCAACAAAGCTGGCTTAGCTCATCCTTCACCACCAAACAGCTCTGTTTGCTAAATCAGCATTCCCCCAGTCATTCACCAGACAAAATACAAAATGTGCCCCTGCTTCTGTGAGCCACCTTCACTTTTAAGTGGTTTTTATCCCTCCTCTGTCACTCACATCCTGCCGGTCCTTGTTTTCCTTCCCACTCTTATCAAACTCTGGCAGAATTTTTATATTACTTCTCTATTTGCTGCTCTGTTGTTTCTTTGAATGCTTACATCTCTGAAGATAAACCTGAAAAGACAATGCAGAAAATGAGAGGGATGGAGGTGTAGGGGGAAGTAGAAAATAAGAAAACCCTCTAAAAAA
>VZTT01049946.1:3360-17324 GCA_013400855.1 Buphagus erythrorhynchus
CCCCCTCGCCCCTGCACTCCCGGCTGCTTTCTCTTGGTTGCACTATTCGGGTGAGCCCACCCGGGTGTGGGGCAGCCCCGGCCCCCCCCGGACCCTTCTCCCTTCCGAAATCCCCCGGCCCTGTGGGACCCCCCTTCCCTGGGGTGGCCGAGCCCCCATGGTCACCCCTCTGTCCTTTGCACATGCCCCCGCAGGGCGCAGCCTCCCCGGGGGTGTAGGGGACCGGCACTATTTGTCTACAAATAAGAGTTTTATCTATATTTAAAAAGATGATGTAATATATTCCCCCCCCCACAGCCCCTCCGCTGCCAACCACCAGCGCTGCCCGGCCTCCACATCTGCCATGGGGTGCCGGGAGGGGTGATGGGGCCGGAGGGGCTCTGCTCCCGTCATGGCTTTAAAGTGCCTTATGGTGAACTTGAACCTTTTCGGCTACTTGAACCTCTCTGGTGTCAGGAACCAAACAAACCATGGGCGGGTGGCCTCCGCCCCGCCGGGCCGCCTCTGCCTCTCTGTATGTCTGTGTTTGTTTGTTTTTTTTTTTTTTAAACGAAGGCTGCTTAGTAATAAACGGAGAAGCAGGGACTTCCCCCGCGTCCAGCTGTCTGTCTATTCTGCACCCCCACCCTGGAGCAGCTTGGGACTGGGTGCACTGTGGGGCTGGGGACAGGAACACTGAGAGTCTGGGGCACGGCAGGGATGGGGAAGGGGGCACCATGTGTGGGGAGAGGGACATCGAGGGGTGGGGGTCAGCATGGGGCTGGGGGCACCACAGAGATGGGAATGGGGACACCATAAAGGCTGGGGACAGGGATGTGTAGGGGCTGGAGGCACAGTGAGCATGGAGATGGTGGCACCAAGGTGCTGGAGGTGGGGGCTGGGGGGCACTGAGAGGCTGGGGTGACAGCAGGGATGGAGCCAGGGACAGCATGGAGCTGGGGTATCACAAGGTCAGGACCACCATTGAATGGTGGATGCCAACTCAGAGTACCAGGACACTGGTGCCTTGAGGACCAGGTGATTTATTCACCAGCCCTTCCCCACCCAGTGGCTCTCAGCTTCTGCTGCACTGGTGAGGCTCGAGCCACATTCCAGCATCTGGACCCATGTTTTTGCTGCCACATGACGCTATCCTGCTGTCACTGGGCCCTTGCCCTCACTTTCACTGTTCTTGGCCTGCTGCTGGTAGCTGAAGTCTTGCTGGGAGAGGAGTGCAGTGTTGGCATCCAGCATCCTCAGTGCTGGGGGGGACAGGGGACATTGCCACTCCTGCAGCCAGACCTCACTTGCAGAGCAATCTGTTCTTGTTGGCCACCCCACTGCTGCCCACATCACTCTCCTCGCTCTTTTATTCCTCCTCCTCCAGCTGGTCTTGCAGGCGGGTGGCCATTCTGAAGGGGAGTCTCCGGCCCTTTATCATGTCCTTGATGCGCTGCAGCAGCCGCCGCCCTCGCTCCTGGCCCCGCAGCGCCCACACAGCACCCAGCCACAGCTCCGGTGTCTCCTCGTCACTGGAGTCCCTGCAGGGGCAGAGAGGGCAGGGGTGAACTGCAGCCACCCCATCTGCTGCAGCCCCCAGGCTCGGGTGGGCTCCCAGAACCCCTCTGCTCACATCTCCTCCTCCCCAGAGTCTGGGAAGCTCAGGGGGGCCCTGCAGATGGTGCAGGTGCTGTTCAGGGTTCTGTAGCACTCACTGCAATACAACCCTGCAGAAAATGGGGCTGTCAGGGAGGACGTGGAATTTTCTGGGGAAGGTGTCCCCAAGCTGTGGGGGTTCCTACCTTTGCAGCCAGATGTGATGCAGGCACTGAAACTCAGCTGCTCCTCACGTCAGGCAGCTAGATGCCCAAGAAATGAGTGAGGTGAGTGAGGGCAAGAGACTTGTGGGCACAGGGTGATGCTCCATGGGTCAATGCCATCCTGGGAGTCCTTGACACAGACCCTAAGGGATATCATTGATGTCTTCTATCCCACCAGGGGTTACTTACTTGTATTCACAAATCTGCTGCCATCAACACAGTTTTTTTCAAAGGTTCATGCCTTAAATCTTGGCATCTTGACTGCTCCATGGTCTGCAGCCAGTCATATTGCTTTTCAGTAGGGGGCAAAATAGCTTCATTTAAAGTTGATGTCACACACGACTACTTCCCTCCCTGGTCCATTAGCACAGCTTGGTATTTTGCCAGTCAGCTTGGAAAGATCCAGTGATGTCCCTTTGGATTCTGAACAGCCAGCAATGGCATATGGGACTAGCACAGTTAGTGATCATCCCAAAGTGAATTTCTGGGCCTCCTCCATCATTAAGGTGGTAGCTGCTATGGCCCATAAGCATGCTGACCATCCAGTTGCTGGTCCAGTTGGAGAAGGATGCCACTGGCTTTTGCCAACTTCCAAGAAGCTGTGTCATCCCCACAGAGGCTACTTGTTGCCTTTTGTGAACATGAAAAGGGTTTAGTCGTATCTGGAAGGTGCTTCCATGAGCATCCTTTATGGTGTTAAAACTGATTCAACCATCTCAGGGCCATTCCAGCAATTCTTCAGGGCCTTTGATTATCAATAAAGGGCCTTGGCTATTAGTCCAAAATTTTGAACTTGTATAGGGCAAAATCCTGTCACTAACAAAACTCCTGACAATTATATTTTAGTCCTATGAGCTGCAGTTTGGAATACCACTCCTTTTTTCCTTCTCCCAGAGCTTGTTGTCCTTTTGTTACCTTAAAGCAAACGTATTGGTCTTACCTTTTTTTCCTGGAAATTCCAGCAAGTCCCAAAAAGTTCTGCAGGCTTATGGTCACTTTCAAGGAGGTTTGTTCCTTGTCAGCTCCAATTAGGATGTCATCTACCCTCTGTAAAAGAAGAACACTGTTACCTTTTTTCCATTGTTCTACTTCTTTTGCCAAAACCACCAAATAAAGTGGGCTTATTTTTGAATCCTTGAGGGATCACTGTGCAACTGCATCTTTCTTCCAGACACAGGATTCTCTCATTCATAGGCAAAGATGATTTGGCTCTGCTTGTCTATTGGGATATAAGAGAAAGCATCCTTTGAAGCCAAAACAGTAAAATAAAAGTTTGTTTCCAGCACTGAGGTTAACAAGCCATAAGGATTTGGCACAGTTGGGTGTATATCTGTGCATGTTTGATTGATTGCTCTTAAACTTGTACTCATCTGCACTCTCAAGAACAGGGCTTCTTTACCTGGAGAAAGGCATCTAAAAGTCAGATTGACATTGTCTGAGTATGCCAAATTGTTAGAATGTGTATGTCAGTGGTTCCAGACCTTTTTGTGCTTCTGTCTTTATAGGATATTTATTAATTCTTAATTGTTTAACTTTTAGTTCTGAGCTTTTTCTCTTAACTGGAGACATATTATTTGCTTTACCTCATTTTCCTGTGGCCCATGCAGATGACTGCATTTGAAATGGCATCCAGAATATTTTCTCCAATGTCCTCTGATGGTTTACACATTAACAGGCAGATTTGAGCTTTCCAGGCTATCTCAGGTGGAATGTGAAGCTGCATGGTATTCTCAGAAAAAGTTTAAGGTTTTGTGCACTTAAGTTACAAAATATATCTCATCCCAGAAAGGGAAGGGGGCATTATGGCATATAGAGAAATGGATGAGTTGTTTTAGTGTCACCAACTATACATGCCATGGGTGGTAGGAGTGGCTACAAAGCTCATTTTCCTGCTGCCCCAAAAATCTGTACTGGAACTTTCCTCAGCAGGCCCTTGCAGCAAGTTACTTCTGAAAGTGTGGCTCCCCTATAGATACAAAAATCTAGTGTTTAATTCCCCAGCTTTACTGGAACCAGAATATCAACTGGGCATGCCCTGATATTTTCCCCTGGTCCCCTTCCCTCACTGTCAAAATTCTCCACCATCATAACATCTAACTCTTATAACTGACCCCTCCTGTCAACAAATAACACATTCAGGCCAAGAGCCCAAATCTCCAGACCATTCCTCTTCTTCCTCCTTCTATAACATCATTCTTTTTTCTTGTATGGTAAAAAAGTTTGGCCCTTAAGTAGTTACACTGCTTCCATCCCATTGATTGATTAAGGCCCACTGCCCAGTGTTTCCTTGTTACTTACATGGAGACTGATCCCACTGATCAGTTACACTGATAAATCTACACCTTTTCTAAAAGCACTATGAAAAAGGAACAACAGTGCACTTGCCAATCCAAGAATTCCATCCACCCATCCGCTCTTGCTTGAATATCTCTGGAGCATTTTGGATTTGCTCACTGCCATAATGCTGAAGAAGATTTGAAGGAGTCCCTGATCATCTGGCTGGTGCCTGCTGGAGTCTGTTCTGATTCTCCATTGCCAGGGGCAGCAAGATGATCTAGGCAAGGCCTTATGGCCACCCCATCTGAGTCACCATAATGTCCCCAAAGTGGGTTTTTTCCCATAGTGTGCCAGGAACTGATCCACACCCAGAGTTGGGACACTTGTTTCTTCTATGTCTGTGTGGAGATGGGTGCTGGGTAGTGAATCCCCAGGTGCCAGTCACCTGCTTTGATACATTTCAAAGAGCAACAGATCCATATTTCCCATAAACACCACAATATAAAGCTATGGATAAGGTATGGATCATCTGTAGTTATGGGCTGCAACTTCCTTTGTCTCTTCTTAGAGATCCAGCACATGAGTATTTACTTATACTCCAGCACAGTGGTGCTATGAGCAGCAATGCAGTGTAAAATGACTGAAAACAGCAATATGTGGTGGCACATATTGCTCACAAACAAAGGCACAGATATGGGCAAAACAAGATTTTGATTTCCCAATCATATCTACAGGATCCTGAGGAATGGGACGGAAATACCCTGAATGAGTCCTCAGACTCCAAGGTTGAGCTTTAGCCAGATTGAGCAGAAAGGGAGGTGGTAGAAGCACAACCCCTCATACAAATGGAAGGGCAGAGGGATCTGTTAGATGGAGGGGTACACTATATTCCAAAATGGAATTTTTGGAGATATATCAGCAGAAGAGAGGAGAAGACAAACTGATATGGATTTTGCAAGCTTGGAATAGTGGGACTGTGTCTGTCCACTTATCAATTGGTGAAAAACCTATTAAGTCCTATAGGCAGTAAGGATCAGATACACAGAGGATGTGCTCAGTGACAAAGTATCAGGGGTCCTGTTTGGCAGGATATTGCCACCCCTGTGCTGTATCAAGAGTTGTGTGCAGCAGTTTTAACAGCATATGCAGACACTGATGAATTAGTGCCATCCCTCAGAAGTTGATGTTCAAAGTTTCCTGCAGCAGGTAGGGATGGCTCACACTCTAATTACACAATCTAGTCTGGATGGGGCAGCAGTTATTAAAAGTATCTGCTAAAAATCTAACTAAAAATATACCTTTTGAGAGGGGTGCCTGTTTCATTGAACACCTTGATTACACCAGCCATCACAGAGCTACCAGTAATATAGGAGTCCTAGCAAATACCTTAGGGGAAATTTGGGCTCTAATTTCAGAACCAGCTGTGAGGGTGGTGAACGAAAATCATCTGGCAAAACTGAACACTTACCTCATGTGTGACGAGGAAACAAATGTGGAATGATCTTGTGAAAGTCAGTGTCCTGTGATCAGAAATAAATAGGAACTCAGTAGCAAAAATTTTTCATCATTGACAAAGTCAATGCCTATGCAAAAAAATTCTTCTCTTTCAAACCCCCTGTCACCTCACACCAAGAAACTACCTGGCAAATGCTATAACAGCAGAAATGGACCAGGAAGAAAGTTGTTTGGCAATGGACAAAGAAACAAGAACAAGCCTCTGATACCTGCAAAAATGTTTTGATTGAGCAAGCCAAATTACAGACTCAAGGAAATGCTTTTGAAAGTAAAAATTCTAGGTGATAAAGTGTTACGGGAATTGTGGCAGACAACTGGGCTGAAAAGTCAGAAAAAAGTCTCTAGGATTTTGGTCCAAGGCATTACAAGGCTCTGCTATACATTATAATCCAATGGAAAAATGAATTAAAGCTGCAATTTGGGCATTATAAGAAACAGAAAGAGCTACAAGCTGAAATACTGTGACTGTACCTCCAGTATAAAACAAGGTGAGGACTGAAATTCTTCCAGATGGTGTCTCTTCCAAAATGTTAGAATAAGTGGAATTGTTTACACGAATGGATTCTGTGCTGGGACTGCAACCTATTAACCTAGCAATGGCCATTTATATAACAATCGCTGACAATGCAGTATAGTTCTGTACTCTGAATTCTCCCCTTCTACATCCTCTGTTAGCATCATATTCTCAAGTTCCTGTATTTTAGGTATATTTGATGATTTTCTGTGCCTTATTTAGGGGGGATAGCCCTGGAACTCTGCTACTGGTGTCACAAATCAAACATGAAATTGAAGTCCAATCTGTAGAAGGCAATTCATAGCCCTTCAATCTCTTTTGGCAATTATTCCATATCAAGTTCCTGAGCCTGGAACAACATTAGCTGGAGGAACTGGGACAAAACTGTATGTATTCCTGGACAGAGATGACACTCCTACTTTCCTCCCTTATCACAAGCTGGTTCCTTGTGCTTTGTAGGCCACACAGCAAACATGTACCTTGAATACAATTCTGCAAGTACAGTATGTAAAAACTTGTGTGTACATTTTTACTGTAACTAACCTATTATTATTATTATTCTTTCAGAGTAGTGACTAAGGAGCAGCTAGCAGGTACTTTCAAGGTTTAATTTGGACATCCAGGGCATTGCCTTAAATTTGAGAGTAACTGCTCTAACTGAGTTGTAACACTGATTACTGATGAACTAGCTCCTGCTTTGTCACAGGCAGGATGGGAGCTTCAGACTAAATTTATTAGAGAAGCCCTCACATTGTGTCACAAGAAATTATGCCCTGGCTTTCTAAACTCCTTCTCATAGAGGAGTCTGGGTGTGGCTAAATCCAATCTCAGGCCCAGATGTGGTCAAAGGTTTACGTCTAAAGGATCATACAGGTGTAACCCTACCTTTATACAACTTTGTCTTGGATGGCTAACCAAATATATTTATATAAATAAAAAAAATATTTCTTTAATTCCATTACAATAGTGATAATGCTTAGACAAAAATACCTTAGTCAGAATTATCTACTACACAGGATAGGTAGCAGTAACTTCTAGCACAATGCTCTATATTTGAAACAATATTGAAGCAATTTCATTAAACCTAGAAAAAAAACAATTTTTAAGTAGAGATTGATGTTCCTTGCCTCTGTCAGCAACTGTGGGCAAATCTCTTTTGCTGAGCCTCGAGGTGCAACCCTGAGGGGCATCCCCACTCATGGGAAAGATCTTCACACACACCTTAGGGGGGTGTGCTAGACGTCCTCACTGTGAAAATGTGAGACTGGCCTTTTATAGCATATGACTGTCAGTCACATTCATTTTTAGATTATGCATTGCTAGGCTTACTCAGCAAAATATGCTTTGCTGCTGAAAAAGGTGTGATCAGCTCTTTGGTTTCTTCTGCTTGACAATTCTGCCTCTAACTTCCATACCAGGGCCTGCACATCCCTGCTGCTCCTGGACTCAGGCAGGGAGCACCTGTTGTGGATATCCTCGTGTACTCTGTAATTTCCTTTTTGGCTACATCAACCATCAGGTTCTCTGGATCCCAGAGTCTAAAGCTAAATGGAATTGTTTTCACATAGGGCTGAGTTAGGAATATGTATCAGCACAGGTAGCTGTGGCAGACCTTCCCCCTTACAACTGATAAGGTAAATTTGGCAGGCAGCCACGCTCCTCTTGCAACCTGTACAAGCACCCTGCACACACAGCCACGGTGCTCTGCAGGTTCCTTCTTCACCTTACACAGCACTACACGTTTTCATTCTCCCAGAGGGTGTATTGTCCATCTATTCCTCACACAGAACAATGAGCCAGCACAGGAGCCATCGAGCACACTGCTTCTGTCAAAACACGCCAGTGCCACCACTTTCCTGAGATCTATGTACAATCACATTCTGTCACTACTGTTGTCCGAGTCTAAACTAAAACGTTCTCAGCTGCATCTCTCACAGATAAATGTGTGCCAGGAAAAGAAGCTTTCTTGGACCTTGCCCCTTATGTGTGGAAACTTGTATTCATTCCACAAGAGGCAACAAATTATGGTGTCTTTTAACATCCTGAGGGAATTCAACATTCTCAAAAAGTGATGTGTCAGACCTGAAGGGGGAGAAGGAGGTGAAAGGCTGGTGAAAATCATCCTCTCCCATTCTCCCAGTAGGCTGGGTGTAATCATTAATAAACCCCCAGAAGTAGCATCCCAGACCTGGACAGGAAAACACATCCAAACTGATCTTCGTTACCACTGATGTTAACTTTCCATAAACTGATATCACAAAGTAATCCTGGTTTCTCTCTCTCCCTGATCTGAAAAAGGACATCCATTATGATGGGCAAATGGCTCCACATATAGGGGCACAAAGGTGCCACACCCACATGACTAGACCCAGAAGCATCATGACCAGGGAGTTCTGTACCCAATACATAAATAGTTCAGACAATATTGTTATTTTGTCACTTTCTCTTTCAAGCCCCTTTAGTTGTGTGCCAAATTTGTCTTAGTTTAAGACTATTTACAGGCTGGAGCCTGGGAAACAAGCTACCTCTCCTTTAGTTTTAGGCACTCCCCTTTCAACAGGAGGAGAGACAAATGTGAGAAGTTAAAAGTGAAAAAATAGCAGCTTACTAAAAAAACAAAACATCAATTAATATGGAAACTGCAGTAACCAAAAATACAAAGGCTCTAAAGCAAAGTCCCCCAGAAACGAGGAAAACAAAATGTCAGAGAAGCCCCTCCACCAAGATGGGGCTGCAATACCCGACTGCATGGCCCAAGGGCAAAGACAATGGGACAGGGAAGCCCCCTCCCCCAGTATGGGAAAAGTATTACTTTTATCTCAGTAAAAGACCATGTAGCCCAGGGGACAAAGGCAAGAATGGAGGAGAAGTCCACTCCTGACAATGTAGCGGAGAGGAGAAAGAAAGGAAAAACAATACAGCTAAAGACCTTCCAGGTTTACAGAACTCCCTCTTCCCCCCAAAAAAACAACCAATGTGAAACAGGGACAACAGTAAAACCTGGAAGAACTCTTTTCTTGTCAAGCTTGGGAGATGGGTGAGCAAGGCAGTGCAAGGCAATGGAGTGGAGGAAGGGCAAGGGAAGAACACAGAGGGGTCCATAAAGAAATGCAAGGTTGAGGTAGGCACGGGAAGGCAAATCAAAGGAGGGGTAAGCCTTGTAAGAGAAGGCCAGGAATGAAAGCAGTTGACAGGTGAAGGGGAGAGATGGGTGTGCAAGGTAGTGCAAGGCAAGTAAGGGGTTGGGTTTACAAGGCAAAGCAAGCAAGATGTCCAAGGATTGCTTCCAGACAAAAGCTGCCAGGAAAGACTGGTCTGCCTGGCATTGATCTCTTCTGGGCTTCCTCTCATCTGCACCTGAAACACTGGGTCTATGTGCTTTACTTACTATGGAAAAGAACTGTCATTCTTGTCCAGGAGCTCATGGCTGAAATTTTGATTCTACCTCCAAAATGTAATACATCCAAGGGTTGCTCCCAGATGAAAGCTGCCAGGACAGATGGTCTGGTGGCCTTGGCCTCCCCTGGGCAGCTTCTCACCTATACCTGAAACTTTGGGCCTATGTGATTTCCTTCCATAGCAGAGCATCTCACCCTCCCACAAAGGCTTATCTATTGTTTGTTAACCAGTCAGGTAACTCAAACAGGACAAGCTGTCTTGTAGGGAGTTATTCTGGCACCATGGGTTTAACACTGGTCTGGCATTTCCCAACTGCCAATAAACATCTTAGTGTTGAAGTGAGATCTGGCAACGTAAGTCAGATTTTTAACTGACAGATACCTCAATTTACAAACTCTAAAAGTCACACCAAACTTTCACAAGGCAGAAATCTTCTATACATTTCTATAGAAATGTGTGGAGTTTCTCTTGTGAGTAGGGACACCTGCTTCACAGTTACTCCCCAGGGGTTAAGTGAATGAATCTGTGTACATTATTGTCATTTTGGTGGTAAGTTACATTTGCCTCTTAATCAATACTATTTCTTTTTCTAGCTTTAATATCATTACCTTGATATAGTGCACTGTTTTATGTTATGCTATAATCTACTAGTAGGTCTTTAGTTTTCTATTGTGTAGTGAGTAATCCTGATTAGGATCTTTCATTTGTTGTCTCTTGTCTGTTTAATAAGTAACTACTTTTTATAAATAGATCTGATTTGCCATCATTAGAACTTGCAGTCCAGAGTGATCTCTTAAATTTAAACTGTTATCAAAATCTGAGGCTAAGGCAGGGCTTGTCTGAAGCTTCCACTCGTCACAGGAAGCCTTTCTGTGATGTCATTATCATTCAGGAGCCCATAGCCAAAATTGGATTCCACCTCCAAAATTCTATACATCCAAGGATTGCTCCCAGACAAAAGCCAGATTCGTTCTCTGTGAGGTAACCACCCCTGAAATTTTGATTCCACCTCTAAAATTCATTATGTCCAAGAATTACTCCCAGACAAGAGGCGTAAGGACAGAAAGATCTTCCTGTGGAGCCAGGGGTGCAGTTTCAGTGTCTGGCTTCCCCCACCGGGCGTTCCTTCCTCCCCCGAGTGCAGAAGAGACCAAAAGCAGCAGAGTCAGGACCACCTGAGTCCAACCAAGCCAAGGGAGAGCCCAGCTGATGCGAAAAGGGGCAGTGAAGTGCCAAAACTGACCGATACAAACACTGCTGCTGTCACTGGGAGGGAGCAGGGAACTGATACTGCAGGTGTGGAGCTCACGAGGCAATGCCAGCACGCCCCCATCTGCCAGCAGAATTACTCCATAAGCCCCGGACATCCCGGGGATTTTTAGTTGCAGGAGGGAAGAGGTGAGCCAAGAGAACCTCACCAACATCTTGTCTTTGTCCTCCTGGGCCACATGAGCTGCTAAGGGAAGCAGCAGCTATTTTATCTTTGTTACAAGGGGGCTACTTAACACCTTGTTTTTTGCTGGTTAAAACATTTTCCTTTATTTTGTACAAATTTCTTTCCATCCTGTATGTCTCATTCCATTGCTTTGTGATTTTAGTTTTTAATAAATTGTTATTTTTAAGTCATCATCTCTGATTTATTGTCCCTCTCTTGACGGCAGGAGGGGAAAGACAGTGGCTTGTTTGGAGTTTAGCTCCTCGTTGGTTGTTGAAACCAACAGACACCTTTTGGGGGTGGAAATCCCCTGTGATCCCCTCATCCTCCTCACACCTACTCTTCTGCTGCACCATTGCCCACCCCCCACTCTGACATTTGGATGTCCCAATAGACATGATCTCACCCCAACCTCCCAAAGAGGCACAAAACAAGGGAAAGAGCTCTGACCAGCAGATCATTCTTTTCAACAATGCCATTCAAAATGGACAAACTCCCTCCCTGCAAAAGAAGGGGAGGTATCATTCCCCCAAGAGCTCGAGTCATTGCACTGCTGCTGCAGACCACACTTGCTTGGTCAATAAAACTGGAACTGAAGTGTAAAACTTTAAAGAGTAAAATAAAGAACAAAATCTCACAAGGAAATTCACTTTATCCTGAGGATGGGTGTGTGTGGTTATACACATCCAGTAAAATACTTCTATGACAGAAATCTTTGATTGTCCTTTTGCATTAACTGAACTTGCACAGCTGTAAACTGGTTCCAATAAATTTTCCATCCTCAAAATACACGGTTTTATCCTGACTAGGGATTTTTGTGTTACAGAGTTAGGAGGGATATCTGGCTAGCTGCACTGCCCAAGGGAGATGCTGCTGGGACACACAGCATTGGAAGTGAGACCATTAATGCAGAAGCAATGCCACCAACTTTTTGGAAGATATGCTACGCTGGGGTCTCTTTCCAACCAAAGTCAACACTACACACTGCAGGCCAGAGGTCTTTGACCCCTCAATGGAGCTTTCAGAGGGCAGAGGGGTCATCCTCAGCAGAAAGCCCCATCAGCTAACTGCACCATTCCTGCAGCTGGCAGGTTAGTCTCCATCATGTGCAAGAAAACTCCCCAGTCACAATCACACTGGACACCACAGAGGTCTTCCACAACAACCCTGCCCTCAAGAGCTCCACAGCCTTCTGCTCTCCTGCTCTGACAGGACACTGCAGCCATCATGGCTCGTGGTACCAAAGTTAGCAAAAGACAGAAAACTACCACTGCACTTGTGAGAAATCACCAGTCCTGAGCTCCTCCTTGCTATGGCCCAGCTCAGCTCAAATACTCATCCAATTGAAAATGCTGCCCACACAGCACCCACAAATCCAAAGGTAAATATTTAACACAGATGCCACACGTTTTTCTGCTCTTAGACACTGACTCAGCCAACAACCACATCACCTTCTTGGAACCCCTTCTAAAACTGTGTGGCTTCAACCCTCCTTAACCCAAGTCAGAATCTTTCAGAATACAGTTATGTGGGTAGCAATGGAGCTGTGTGATCTCCTCTTCTGGCCTGAAAGCCATCACACCAAGATAGGTGCTTACTGGGGAGGAATGAAACATTTCCCAAAAATGCTCTTGCTTCACAGAAAAACGTCTGAGGTTCTAAGAGCCAGGACAGGTGTTGTAGCAGTGTTTCAAGACTGTGAACAGCTTGCCCTGGCTGCAGCAAACCACGCAGAGAGGTGGGGTGAGGTGGGAGAGAGAATAGTTAAGTGGCCTCAATGGCCAACAGGGATTGCACCGCTGTCTTGCTTTTCATTCTCTGCAGCTTGGAGAACTTCTGCCTGAGGCAGCAGGGAAAGAAGAAAGCAATGGTAGGAAGAGGTGCTGGCACAGGACGGGAGTGGGGACCTCCAATGAAAGGAACATGGGTGTGTGAGGAGCAGCATTTTTACAGAGGAGGGTCCTGAGGCCCTTCTCCCACCAGAAGCATCTGCCTGAGAGACAGGGCACAGGGGAGCTCTGGGGGCTTCCTGCAGTGCTGGAAACGCCAAGAGTTTTGTTATGGTCCTGGCTTTGCACTAGGGAGGTCGGGACACGTCCTGTTCCGCGGGTAGCAGAAGGCCGCAGCCTGTCTGGGGGGGAATGAGTCAAGCAGCAAGGGACACCCTGGGGCTCTGTGATTCTTGAGGAATTTAGCCCTGCTCCTTCTCCTTCACTCCTCCCTCACCGCTTTACACATTCACCACGCACCTGGGCAGGCTGCTGGCGAGGGCAGAGAAACTTGTCGTGCCGAGACACACCCGCTGCTCTTCTCCACAGCCTCATTAGAGCCTGGGCCCAGCAGGACGCGCCCCCCGCCGCGCCCTCCGCCTCCTTCCCCTCACTCTGCCACCAGCGGGCGATGGGGCAGCGCAGGAAGCGCGCCCTGCGCAGGCGCGGAGTCCCTGCGTGTGCACGGCTGTGGACTCCATTTCCCAGGGGCCAAAGGGCCTCACTGAGGCGTGGTTCAAATGCGTCATTTCCGCCGCGGACTGCGCTGACTCGTCATTGCGGCGTTGGCGGCGGGAGAGACGGTGAGGGGCGGGAGGCCCGGAGCATCTCGAGGTTGTGTCCTCGGGCCTCTGGACGGAGTGGGGGGCGCTGGGAAGGGTCTGTAGGAGAGGATCGGTCGTGGGTTCTGAGGGGCCGGGAAGGGCCGGCCGGTTTCTGGCGCTGGAGTGTCAGAGTCGGAGTCTTCCGCGGGCAGCGGTGGGTGAAACCGGGCGGTTCCCTCTTGAGAGGTGTCCCTGAGCCCCTCTGGGCCCCTGGGCTCCGTGAGTGGGCAGGAGCAGCCTGGGCTGCATGCGCTGGTGTGCGGCTGCAGCAGGGCAGGACTGGGGGGAAAGAAGGGGCTTCTGGCAGCCGCACTGGGACGGGCTGGGCAGGCGGGTCCATGCCAGGCCCACGAGGTTCAGCGAGGCCAGAGGCAGGTGTGCACCTGCACCGAAACACAACCAGACTGGGGGAGAATGGATGGAGAGCAGCCC
>VZTT01049947.1:0-23160 GCA_013400855.1 Buphagus erythrorhynchus
TGGGAACTAACAGGTCACTTAAAATAAATGTTACAACAGTTCTTCCACTTCCATCGTTGCCGCTCCTCCTCCTCCCTCAGGAGGTGCTGTGGCAGCTGAAAGCACTGACAGGACATGGTTTAAAAGCTCAGGCATTTTTCTGCTCCACCAATAAGCTAATTGACTGTATCTCTACCTGTAAATAAAGGCCAGGGTTCATCCTCTGCCCTGAGAGCAGGGCTCCTGTTGATGCAGCTGAACTGTGCTCCTGTCCTCCCCCCCAGAACAGGCTGGCTCCTTCCTTCTGCTGCTCCATGGCTCTCTCAGACCAAGCCTGAGTCAGTCGGGAGATGCCAACAGCATCCCAAAGCAATGCCAACAACTGCACAGTACAGCCACAGACAAGAGTCCATACCAGTATCTGACCATCTTCACTGGTTTGTAGGTGTACATGCAGTCCTTGGGGTGGATATGTACTTAATTCTTTGTGAGATTTGATCCTAAAAACTGTCTCATTTTCTCCCCCGATTCCCAACTCAAAAAGGGAGAATTTCAATGTACCTGCCATCCATCCATAGGTTGCTGACTTTTACTTTCCCCTCTTACATTACAAGTTCCAGACTACATGGAGAAATACTTGAGAAAAAATCCAACCCCAAGTGAGACAGATGGGACAATTTCCTCATCCCTTTTAGGTCTCAGTATCTGAGGGTTTGTGTGCTGATACTTCTGCCTTTTCTAGTTTTGTTTTTTTTTGCCTGACCTGTGTCACTGATCAGTCTGGCTGAGCTGGAGGTCCCACTTTTCCCTCAGTGCCAGCATGTAGGAATGCATCACTTCAAAGAGGCAGGAATGACCTTGGTTTGCAGCATCTCGCTGTCCCCTGTGGCACTGTCACACACCAGATAAAGAGCTCTGTGCTTGATGAGTGCTCTTGCTTTCTCCAAGCCAGAAGGAATATTTCAATTGCACAGCCCGAGTTTCCTTTGTTACCCTTCCCCACCTGCTCTCAGGGTATTTTTATTCTCTCCAGTCTCCAAGAAGATTCAGACTGTAGGTTATATTTAACTAATTAGCAGTAGGCAAATATGCAGTTTTATAATGTTCAAAGAACCTTTTTTCCCTCTGGGGATTTTTAGAATTAGTGATTTAGAGTAACAACATAATCCACCACACAACACACCCTGCTGGAGCACCTTCATGCTGAATGAACAGCAATGGAGAGTTGCAAAGTTTAAAAAAAGCTTATCAAAAGTGGCCAGGGATAATAAGGGGGGGGATTGAGGTCTGGCAGCAGCAGCCAGGAGCACTAGAGCTCACAGCCCCTCTGAAATGTTGTTGTTTAATGAATCCTGGGGGCAGGATTAACACAGGAGGAACACCTCTGGCGCCTACAGAGAGTGACACTACTGGTGTAGCACACCCTGCTCATCCAAAGGGAGGGTAACAGTGGTGTTACTGCTCCCTCCACCCCTGCTTCATGCCCCTGTCCACAGGGATGCAACCTCTGAGATGTCTCATGGATTCACTGAATCATTTTGATTGGAAAAGATCTCTAAAATCAAGTCCAACCATTAACCCAGCATTGCCATGTTCACCACCAAACCATGTCCCCAAGTCCCACATCCACCCATTTCTTGAACACTTTCAGGGAAGTGTTTTACTACAATGTGTAAAATAAGAGTTTTTAAAGTTCAAAATTCTGTGATAATGGGAAACCAAGGAAAATCCTTTCCAGAGCAAAGGTACTTTGGTATCATAACAGGAGAGTAGAGCAAAACTATGAATCTCTGAAGGCATTTTTTAAAAAACACCCCAGCTGTCTTTGCTTTAAAAATCTTATAGACTTTAATTTGGGTTTATGATCCTTTGGGGTTGGACTTGAGGGATGAGCATCTGGAGGTGATGTATGCAGATACCACAGAAACTGTGCCATGGCAGGGACGCCTGCCACTACTCCAGGCTGCTCCAAGCCCCATCCAGCCTGGCCTTGGACACTTCCAGGGATGGAGCAGCCACAGCTTCCATGGACAACCTGTGCCAGGGCCTCCCCACCCTCACAGAAACTTTCCCATCTTGCTCCCACATCCTTTGAGACCTCATTGCAGCCTGATCCAGAGAGCTGCTTCCTGAGCAATGCCCACACATCCCTTGCATCCTGCAGAACAAATATTTGGTGGGTATTGAGCAGGGAAGGATGTAGAAAATAACAATATGCTCACATTTACACAAATCCCAGGAGTCAGGGAGGCAGGCTCAGGCTTACAAGTGGTTTCAATGTTGTTTTCTTAATTTTCCTCTGAAGAGCCCACATTTCACTGCTCTCAGCAAATGATGCCTCTGCTCACAGATATTGTTTCTCCCAGAAACCTCCCTTCTAGGACAAAGCTCATCCAACTGTGGCACTACAGCATTCCAGTTACATCTAATCCTAATTAATTTGTCTCAGTTTTCACACACCAGATCCCACCAGTGCTGGTAACAGCCCATAAAACTGCAAGGGAGAGACCAAAGCACCAGGAAAATGATTTGGAAAGTCTGCTCCATTAGGGAGAGAACAAACTAAAAGAAAACCACCGGCCTCAGGAACAGAAATGAGCTGTGTCCCTCAAACATGATGCTTGCTGGGAATAATGTAGCATATTCATGCTGACTTTTGCAAATGCTGCAATTACTGTCTGGCTGCCCTAAGTAGTCCCATTTATCTTGGGAGACTTTCTCTGCTCTGTGTGATTTTTCACGGCTCTTCCTCGGAGCTGTTTGCTCCCCGGCAGAGTTGTTTACATGCTTGTTATTTTTATGGCTTTCCCCTTCATTTCCCTGTAACTAGAACAGCAAATAAAAGGTGTAGAGAGGGTGTGAGCGAGTTCCTGCCAGGGGTCAGTGGCAGCTCAGTCAGGCCAAGCAGCAGAAGGTGGTTCTGACAGAGGGCTCATCCTACAATTGTCTGAGACAAGTCAATGGCTGAGGTTGACTTTAGAGAAGGAAAATGATTGATGTGGTGCTCTGGCAGGTAAACAGGAAGAAAATTAAGGCAGAGACACAGTTTTACTGCAATAAATGAATTGTTTTCACCTCAGAATTAAAGGATACATTATTCCCATTTATAGCACCAGGAGAATTTGATTCAGCCACACCTTACTTGTCAGTGCCAGCAGGGATGTAGGAGAAAACATGGCCATGGAGATGTGATTAAATGCCCTGTAAGGAAGTTTTCCAATTATTTTCCTTGGCTCCTATGTTCTAACTAGACCCAGGTGCATCCAGTGTTTGGGTCACAAATTATACTCAAAACCTTCTTCTATTCTGTGGGTTTCAGTTTGGTCAGCTCTGCAGATGTTGGTCAGTAGCACTGAAGTGGCCAGCACTTTACACAATGTGGAAGAAAAATTTTCTAGTGTAGCCAGGATCTAAAAGCCTAGGCATAAAGAGTCACAGAAAGGAATCATAGAATCGTTTAGGTTGCTAAGGTCTTCTAAAATCAAAATTAACCATTAACACTGCCAAGGCCAACACTAAACCTTGTCTCTAAGTGCTACATCTACACATCTTTTAAATCCTTCCAGGAATGGTGACCGCCCCACTTGCCTGGGCATCCTGTTCCAATGCCTGACCACCCTGTCCATGAAGAAATTTTCCCTAATATCCAATCTAAACTTCCCCTGGTGCAACGTGAGGCCATTACCTCTCGCTCTGCCACTGTTCCCTAGGAGAAGTGACCAACCCCCAGCTGGCTGCACTCTTCCTTCAGGGAATTGTAGAGAACAAAAGTCCCCTCTGAGCCTCCTTTTCTCTGGGCTAAACAGCCCTAGTTCCATGAGGTTTATATACAAACCTGTATGTAGGTTTATAGCTGTTTCTTGCCTCAGAATCTGAGACTGAATCTGTGCAGCCACTCTTGTATTGATCCCGATTTATTTTATAGACATGGTGTGATTTTATCACTCCTTTATTTACCCACATCCATTAACACTTCCACATCTGACTGTCTAGTTAGCAACCAACTGGCAGCAACAGCTTCATGGCTGGATTTTCCCTCATTCTGTTTCTTAATTCACCATTAAAACTTCATTATTATTGTGATGGTAAAAGGCTTAGTTATTCATTATTACTCTCCCAAAGGCCAGGCAGATCCCCTGGACAAACACTTGGCAGATTCAAGCACCAGGACTAAATCTAATAGAGTGATGCAGAATGTAACAGAAATGATTTCCCAGCTGATCCATAATCCTCCATCACAAAAGCAACATTTATCTGTCTTTGACTGACAAGAACACGATTTGATCAGCACATCCAAGCTGCAGGTGCAGGATACCTCACCTACATGACACCTGCAACAAGATGATCTTTAAAAAGGTCTGTTCCAACTCAAACTATTCTATGATTTTCAAAATCTCCATGTGGTTTCTTATATGGCCAATTCTAATTTCTCCCGCTGAGAGGGAAGTTTTGGTATGCATGGGAAGGAAGCAGGCTGGAGGTTGGCTGCTTCCTGATTCACATTTTATTTACATGTTTAAATTCAGGTTTTACTTTAAGCTCCTGCCTTATCATAAGGCAAACTCTTCCTATGCAGAGGCATAAATAAGATTTTCACTACATCATGCCAAAGTTTTATATATCTCTGTCCACCAAGATATCTTTTAGCATCAAATTAAGTGAGGCACTGAACTCCCAGCACAGATATTTTGCTGCTGCTGCAGGAAAGAGAAATTGTGATTCCCAAACAGATCGATGCAGTTTCCTGTCTCTGACAGTGGCTAGTGTTGAATGTTTCAGAAGACAATATCAATCATACCCTTCTTCCAACCTGCTCTATCCATAAGTGCACACACTGCACTTAATTGTTCAATCCGGAAAAATAATCTCTTCCTAACCTTAGCTGATTGTAATTGCATAGAGCTTTATTTATATCAACATCAATATTCATCTGGATGGGTATTACCAGCACTGCTACCAGGAGGCACTGCATGTTTCATTACTGCTGTTCTCTAAAGGCACTGTGCCAACTGAGGACTTCTGGCAATCCTTCACTCCTCCGATAGAAACCGCCCACTTCTCTGCTGGAACTCCCTGCAGCAGCCCATCCTGCCTGTAGACCCAAGCTAGAATTTCACAGGGTCATAGAATCACAGAATTATTTGGGAAGGAAGGGGCCTGAAAGATCATCCTGTTCCAACTCTCCTGCCATGGGCAGGGACAGCTTCCACTGTCCCAGGTTGCTCCAAGCCCTGTCCAACCTGGCCTTGGACACTTCCAGGGATCCAGGGGCAGCCACAGCTTCTCTGGGCACTCTGTGCCAGGGCCTCACCTCCTCACAGGGAAGAATATTGTCCCAATATTCCACCTAACCCTGCCCTCTCTCAGTTTGAAGCCATTCCCCCTATTATTGTCACTCCAGGCCCTTCTCCAAATTCCCTCTCCAGCTCTCCTGGAGCCCATTTAGGCACTGAAAGGGGCTCTGAGGTCCCCCAGAGCTTTTTCTTCTCCAGCTGAACACCACCCCAGCTCTCCAGCCTGGCTCCAGAGAAGAGGTGTTCCAGCCCTTGGAGCATCTCCGTGGCCTCCTCTGGACCAGCTTCAATAGATCCATGTCTGTCTTGTGCTGAGGACTCCAGAGCTGGACAGGCACTCCCAGGTGGGGTCTCATGAGGACACAGTAGAATCACCTCCCTTGACCTGCTGACCTGAATTTTTTGGTGCCCTCATTTGTTACCAGGACTCTCTATTCACTCCTCAGGTTCAAGAGCAGGGAGCTGTTTCCCTTTGTCTACTCAGATCCTCTGCGAATTCCCTGCCTCGCTGCAGCCATGGCTCTGCCAACTGCTCGGCTTTTCCTTACTGGCACTGCTCTTGCTGTTATTCTCACTCTGCTCTGGAGCCTCAGCTGCAGATTCACTGCTTTAACACCAGAACAAAGCACTGTATCAATTAGTTTGACCTCCCAGCTCACAGGGGCCACTACATTTCACCCAGTTCCCTTCGCGCTGTGCCTTGAATTCTTTATTTTTAAAGCACTGGTAGCTATCTTGATTTATCCATCCCCAAGATGGCTTTGTGTGGAGTCAGCGTGGTTTCCATATGATTTAATGGTTCAGGACCAGCAGTGCATACAAATGGAGCTGCACTTGTTCCGGGGCCAATTTGGGTCTCAGAGGGTTGCAGAGCTCAGCTGGTTCTGCTTGGAGCCAGCTCCAGCCTCTCTGTGCTACATGTCACACCTCTGGAGCAGGAACTTTGGGACAGCAGTGACAAGGTGTCCCCACTAGCACTAGGTGAAATCATTTCTGGCTCAGCACAGCAAAGTGATGAATCTCTGCCACTCTGCAGAGCTGCTTTGATGTCCCCGGCACAGGCAGGGCCCTGAATCTCCGCGTATATTTGCATCTCAGCTAATTAACAATCCCTCCTGCGAGCTGTGGCACTCGTACCAGGCTGCAGAAGCTGTCTGAGCTAAAGCTAACAAGCTCTGAAGCACCTGAGCTGACTCAGATTCAAGCGTTTCAAGCTGCACAACAGAGTGCTCTCGGATGCTGCTGGGTGAGAATATCGAGCTGGGTTTACGCGTCTTTAATAATGCAAAGACAAAAAGGTAAATTAAACTTCAGGGGGAAAAAGAAAGGGAAAAATGTAGGGGAGAGGAATCATCGTGCCATGTTCCCCTCAAAAAGCTATTAATTAAATATTAGTTTGAATCTGAGTGATCCTGGGGATATTACACTTCACACCAAGCCTCTTACAGGCTTCTGTGGCTGCCTCCAGCAATACACATGAATTTTCCTTTTCTACTTGCTCAGTACTGTTTTTTATTTCTAATCTCTGCCTCAGTGTCACCTCTGAACAAGAGCAGGCTTTTAGGCAAAATTGCCATATCCCTTTTACCAACAGCAGACCAATAGAGGTTGTCAAAGTCCCTACCAAAAGCTCTCCGTTGTCACCCACTCCGAGAGCTCAGGATTTAATACGAGAGACAAGAGGCGCAGGGAGACAGATGGGAGATGGCAAGAACACAGCAACACAAACAGTCTAATTTTGTTGGAAAGGGTAAAAGCTCCCTTGTGCTGCTGTTCTGCAGCGTGTCCCACTTACTGCCTTTCCACGCAAGACTCCACATGCAGAAGCAGACATGGTATCATTAACCTCCGCAATGTCCCACAGCACCGGGTTTCACTGGTTAATTACACCCTGTACCAACGAACCGCTCGGTTTTGACCTAGTTTGAGTGTTACTGAGTGGGTAAATCATGTCTGATTATGAGGTAATGCACTTCTGCCTGTGCATAAAGAATAGTTTTGAGTGCTAGCAAGACATCAGGGTGTGTTGTTTTTTTTTGCTTTTTTTTTTTTGTAATTCTGAATTATAACACCCTGAAGTAAATGAAAAAAATAATTAATCACATCAGGGCTGAGATCAGACCAAGTGTGATCTTGAGACATTCACAAGACACTGACCCACACATCAGGCATTTATTAGTTAAGGAAATGTAAAATCATCAACCCCTTTATCTACACACAGTACAATATTTTAAAAATTGAGATATTTTTGTAGAATTATTTGGGGAGCAAATAAGCATGTAGGTAGACAGGAAGATTGTGGAGGCAGGGATCATCCTGCAGCAGCTTAGATAAAATGCAGATTTCAAGGCCTGAAGAAGCCACAAGCACAGGAATATTCCCTGCCCCATTAAGCAATTCACACATAATGGATTAATGACTTGCTGATATTTCTATCATGCTGGGGCAGTCATTAACAAATTCTGTTTACTGCCTGGATAGCAGATGGGGCCACCTACTCATGCCAGGGATGGAAACACTCCTAAAGCTCCAGGGCAGGATGGGGGGATGCTCGGTAATCCTTCAGGAAGTGTGTTAGTGGTTCAGGTATTAAGTGGGTTCACAGGAAATCCCAGGGGAAAGGGGAGCCTGAGTGAAAAGAACCACAGGCAACGTTTGGATGTCTGAGGTTACAGATACCCCTGTGCCCTGTCCAAATGTGTCCTCATATCAGTGCTCCTTCCCAGAAAAAGTCCTGGATAAAAGTTTTGCTTGAGATGTGCTATTTCTTCCCCCTTGCTCTCTAAACTCAAATGCTGACCTGGGGATTTTTTAATGAAGCCTCTTTTTGCTGTTCCCATTTCTTCAACAGATAAACTGCCTATCAGCCCTTCACTTTTAATTTCCAGTGTGCTCAGCACTGAGGCTTGGCATAATTAAAGCCCCTTTTCAGTTATTCTGGACTGCAATGTTTACTTTTCATAACAAATACCCAAGAAATGGCTTGAGACTGACTGACTGAAGGAAACGCTCCAGGTGCTCACCTGTTCTTCAGTAACAAGTTTTTTTAAATTTAAATGTAGAATTTTCTGGCTCTTTTTTTATCTTTCAATGCTCAAAACCTCAGCGACCCCTGTGAATAGTTCTGAATCAGTTTTTCTCCTGGTGTCAACACTCTGCATCCCTCCTGGAGCAAAATCTGCATGGAACAGTGAAGAGTGAGATTTTGAATAGCCATGAATTTGTTTCACCAAAGTATTCTGAGCACCAGCCCCCAAACCCAAATGACCCAGACAATGAAAAGCTTTGTGGGAAATTCCTTCTCCTCCTTGAATAACAAACTAGGTAGGAAAATATTCAACACCAAGGAGCAGAGCAGAGGTTTTTCAGGCACTAGACCCTCTACCAACAACTTGTTGCTCAGAAAAAAAAGTAATTTCCCATTGCAGTGTCAGGTTCCACACATGGAATTTGCAAAAAAAAGATAAGGAAAAGCCTCTACAAATACCTAAACAAAAGCTGCTTAGTTCAAGCTTTCATGGCCACATGGAGACTAATAGTTATTAAGGCAATCAAAGACTCTGGAAATTAAAGTCTGTGCCCCAGTTCAAGCAGTTTTACCCCAAAGTGCCCGCAGGCTCTGGAGCTTTGCAGCCTCCTACTTTTCAACCTCCCAGACCAAGAAAGCTCTGTCTCATGAAAGAATGCAGCTTCCAGCCAAGATTTGTCAATGTGTATTCTTAGGCATGAACTGTACAAACAAGAAATCTTTAAAGTCGATTTGAGGTAGGATAAAGTTGGATCCACTGATCTTGGCACGCGCAAAAGTTGTGTCTCGGACTGGAAAATTTTAGCCTATAAAAGGAGGGCGTTTCACAAATGTATGGCTTATCAAAAACTAGAATGACACAGAAGCAATTATTCATAACCATGCTGAGTGTGATCCCCCTCACACAGCCTACACCCAGAGCCACTGCCATCAAAGGGGACTTTGTCACTGCTTTCAATGGACACAGGATGTGACCAGAGCAGCATCTGCAGCAGCTCCCAGAGAGGAACACGAGGGAAAAAAATCTTCATTTGTAACTCAGTGTTTCATCTTTCAAAAGACTGGCCTCAGATGTGCTTTGGAAACTCTTCTTTTGGCTATCTCTTTCTTCCACCAAGCTGCATATTTATCAGCTCTAGTCCTAGACATGATCTTTAGAGCTTATCTCCCAGGCGATCAGAACTTCTTTCCAACTTCCTTCTTTATTAAAATAATCAGGGCTTGAAATCAACTTCTTTTTTTTTTTTTTTATTGCTCACAATCTTTGCTATTTTCATCAAGAGCAAGCAGCACATTTCCATGTCTTTTTTGAGACTTTCTGCTTATTTATTTGCTCATCTGCCTCTAGCAAGTTCATGTTCTGAGGACAGAAAAGCACGAAACTGCAGGTGAAAGGGAATTAATTATCTATTTGAAGATTAAGGAAATCAAGGAGATGTGTTTTTAAATTTTAATTCTGGCAAGGAATTCCTGCAGACCTCCTACAACTCAACCTCTCAGTAGCTTTATTTCTCAGCTACCATGGAAAAGTGAGGCAAATAACACCCTTCTACTTTATAAGAACATTTCACAGCTAAATAATTGAGGACCAGACTTCCTGCTTTTTTTTTTTTTTTGCCTTTTTTTTTTCTTCACATTTTTGACAGCTTACCCTTGTAAGAATCCCCCCAAGGACCAGCAAACCATCATGACAACTGCTGTGACAGGATTCCTGAGAGACCCCTTGCACAATCATGTACTATTAGACCTAATAAAGAATGACAGAATCTGGCTGTTAAAACTTCAAGAGAGCCTCAAACACTATTGTGACAGCAACCATTAAACTATAGATAAATTACATCTAAAACAATCCCACTTTGCTGCATTCCCAACTGCTAAAACATCCTGTGATTTCAGCATTGCTACTTTATTCTCAGCAGGGTTTTTTTTTTCATGTAAAACATCTGAATTTCTCCTCATACAAGGACATAATTGCAGACATTGCTGCCAGGTAAAATTACTGCAGAGTTCTGTTTTGTACAACTTTTGGGAAACATTGGAAATAATTTGCTTTTTGAGTGCTGAGGACTAAGTGTCCTTCCTGCTTAGAAAGAAACAAAACTTTCTGGAATAACTAAAGGTAGTGTTGCAAGAGTATTTATATAAATTAAATTAATAAACCAAACTCTTTTAAGCTTCTGCAGATCCTTAGTGTGAAGTAACTTGGCCTGAAGGATGTGTTAGGCTGAGGATTTACAGTTTTAATTCTCCTTCCCAAGCAGTTTGACACTTCAATTTCTCGTTACCACTTGCACATTCCAGCATGGTCCAACATCCCCAACGCGGAATAAATAACCTATGACCTGCTGCAATCATTAAAATGTATTTGGTTTAAATTTATTTGAGTTTCTAAGATGTGGCAAGGCTGAGGCTGAGCAAGGGCAGGATGATTCCGGGCTGGTACCAGCCACGTTCTCATCCTGAGGGAGGACCAGGAACACATTGCAGCAAACATTTTCCATCCATAATCTTCTGAGGGCTTATTTATACTCGCAAAAATACTTTTATTTTATGGAGACACGTCGAATTAAAGGGGTGAAGGAACTGGCGGGTTCCCTTAGCACGGCCATACGGGTGAGAGGTCAGGGCAGTGAGATACACTCACCATGGAGGTTATTTATTCTGTAAACGTTATTTATTCTACATTTATTCACTGTATTTACTCTGCAAAGGTTATTTATGATGCTATTTATTCTCGTTATGTATTCCGTAAAGCCCCTTCCTCCTTCCCGAGCCTTCAGAGGTGGGCAAGCAAATTTGCACTCCCATTTTTACCGAGAGGGCAAAACACCAGAGGGAATCGAGTCGCTATTTCCAGGATTAAAACTCACAGCCTACCACTTACAGGCAATTACACTTCCCACAGGAGAAAGCATGAGTTAAGAGCTGGATTTTTAATTTTTTTTTTTTTTTAAACACTCATCATTTTAAACGCGGCAACGGGGAAGCTCGCTCACGCCATGTCTAACAGCGAGCGGAGCCCCCTTGCCCTCATGGCGCCACTCCCTTCCCCCCCCCATCCCGGCAAAGCACGAGTGAAGAGTTGGATTCATTTTTTACACTGTTACTATTATTATTATTATTATAATTACTTAAACATTAATCATTTTAAAGGCGGCACGGCCGCCAGCACCGCCCCCCCCGCCCCTCACGCAGAGGGCGGGAAAGCGCGGCGGGCAGGGCGGGCAGGGGGCGTGGCCGCCAGGGGGCGTGGCCTGGCGCGGCCATTGAGGCCGGGCGGGTAATGGCGGCCGGGGGCGGCGGCGCCGCCTGGCGGCGGGGCGGGAGGGCTGAGGGGGGCGCGCCGTGAGGGGAACAAAGCGCTGGAGCCGCCAGGTAAAACCCCGGGGGAACGGAGCCATGAGGGGGGAGGGAGGCACGGGGGAGCGGCTGGAAGGAAGGGGATGGGCCGCGCTGACGGCGCCCAGCCCGCCTGCGTGTTGGCGGTAGGAACCGCTTCCCCTCAGAGCGAGTTTCCCCCGCCGCCGGGCTCGGGGCTGAGGCGGAGCCGCCCCGCTGTAATTGAAGCCCTGGGTGAGGAGGGAGGGACGGAGGGAGGGACCGCGGGGGCTCCTTCTCTGCTTTGTGTCCAGGTGGCGAGGCCGAGGGGCGGCCATGGGGGTGCAGGACCGGCCCCAGTGCTTCTTCGAGATAGAGATCAACAGGGAGCCAGGTAAGGCGGTGTTTGGGGCTTTTAAATCACGCTTTTTGCCTGCATTATGGGCCCAAGCCGCTAGCAGCGAGTTTGGCCATTGATGCGTTATT
Source organism: Buphagus erythrorhynchus (assembly GCA_013400855.1). Classification (NCBI taxonomy): domain Eukaryota; kingdom Metazoa; phylum Chordata; class Aves; order Passeriformes; family Sturnidae; genus Buphagus; species Buphagus erythrorhynchus. The sequence continues at coordinate 12,106 of VZTT01049947.1, forward strand.
TCTGAGTTACTTTTTAATAACTTCGGATGTTTTCTGGGGTGCTGGGTGCTCCTCATTCTCCTTAGAGATCGATTTTTATTTGCACACATGAATATAAAGGTTCAGCAGGGCTGATAAACGCTGTTCTGAAGGTATAAAGCTGTCTGGTGATGTATTATATCTTCTGTATTATAGCTTTGTTATGCCACTTCTGTAAACTGTGGAAAATCGGGGCGGGCTGTGAGAAGACTGGATATTTACTCCTATAAGTATTTTTAATCATACAGTAATTAAAACTGGGAAGGAACTTAGGGGTTCCCAATCTGGGCTGAATCTTTCCTTGTCCTCCTCAAAATGGGTCTTCTGAATGTAAAGGAAGAACTGGGCATTCAGTCATAGAGGCACAGAACACCTCACCAGCTGGCCTGTTAAAAAATCCCCAATAATTAAAATAAATATGTCTTTTAACTCATATTTTCCCTATACAAGTGTAATGCCGGAAGGGGTAGGCTGTGAGTTTTAATGCTGAAGAGCAGCTTGGTTCCCTCTTGTGTTTTCCCCCTCTCTGTAAAGATGGGAGTGGAGATTTTCTCACCCATCTCTTTGAACACTCATTTATCAATGCTTATTAGTTGTCTCACACCTACTCCATGCTTTATCTTGCTACCACTTGTCTCTAGAAAAATGAATGTATGTGATGGCTTCATTACGCTTTCACCTTCATTTTCTACTTCAATGTTTTTCTGAAAACCTTTGAATTAAGAGGTTATATCAGCTATTCCAAATTTCAGCCTCATTCAGATGCAACTGAACCCTTTTAGTGTTTTATTTTCACCACAGTTTCAGAAGAGAGGTGCTGTTCTAACTTCAGAGACCTGATAGGGCATATCTATAAATCTGTTGCTGTTGTAAGTCCTGAGTTATTTTGATTGACACTGTGTTTTCTGAATACTTCCTAGGAGGAGATAAGTGGTGATGTAAATAGAGTTTTAACATGTTCCGTGTCTTTAATTTCGGGTGGAATTTACTACAGAATGAGGCAACTAAAACTGTTTCAGGTTGGGTGGGTTTCCAGTTAGGAATGGTAGTTTGATGGGATTGATTTAGAGCAAAGACAATTCATTCTCAATCTCATTTGCTGCTAATCTTTTTAGGTTTAGTGTGGTTTTTTTTGTTCTGACTCCCTCTGAGGGGTCTCTTCCTGCGCTGTTTTCTCTGCTCTCCCTGCACAAGTTGCTGCTCCCATTTCATGATCTCTCCTCCTGCCTCATCCCCTCCTCGCCCTTGAGCTGTGCATCTCGAGTGAAAGTGGATTGCCTCGTTTTCCCCCAATCCTGTTTGGGTCTGGTGACTGATAGAGCTGTCAGGGAGGAATTGCAGTGCTGGTGTTCTTGGTGGTGCAGAGCTTGGGTTACCTGGAGCAGACCCAGGGCTTTGGTTCTGTTTGTGTCTGTCTGCATTTATTTTCTCTTGAAAGTAACAGGAATCTCCCAGCTGCATAGCAAACTTGGAGCCCTGCTGGTTTCATTGCACCTGACTCATGGCTTGGGTTTTTACAGGAGAAATGCCAGTTTGTAAAATTGGTGTTGGGACTCGCGTGCTGTCTGGTCATACTGCTTTATTCTGGTGCCTGTTTATTAATTCACCGTGCAACTCTGTCTCAGGATTTAAGGATATATTTAAAAAGCTTAAACGTTCCTCTCTCAGCTCTAAGATGACCTTCAAAAGCTGAATCAAGTGGTAAATCAGTGCTTCCAGATGACACCAAGCACTAATTCTGAGAGATGTTCTCTCCTGCTGGCACTAGTCAGGTATTAATTTTAACTTTTAAGCTTCCAGCAGATTTCCAAATGAACATTTTGCTTATTTTGACATCAATAAATAAGCTGATACGCTTATTAAATTTTAGGAGATGTAGGGAGAAGTGGGGAGCAGAACAGCCCTGTGTTTTGTTGCTGGCCAAGCACAAAGGCCTTGCTCCCACCTTGTGTGCACTGAAAAGCTGAACCAACGTCTCCACAAAATGCAGAGAGAAGGAGATGTGCCTCTTGCAGCACTGGAAGCATCTTTTTGCCTGCAGAACACAAAACTGTGTCATTTTTCACACTGTAGGTTGCTGTGAGTCCAAAAGCGTTCCCCCCACGCAGCTGCCAAATCTTGGCTCTCCCCTTCCAGGCTTTGCTTGCCCAGGGTGTGCAAGGATACCTGTAGCAATTAAAAGACAGGTCAGTTTTACTCTAATAAGATCCTTGGAAAATGCAGGAGTGAATATCTCTGCTTTGGCTGTGCTTCCAGAAGCTTTATTACAGCTTTTGTGTCCATATTTTATTACAGCTACAGAATCTTGGAATAAAACTCAGTGCCAGCTTGTACTTGCCTCTTGCAGTGGGGCAAACTATGTTGGCTTGATGTTTTTTAAAGCTAAATTTAGTCTGCTTTTAAATAAGTTGCCTGTTAAGCATTTTTTTTAATTATGAATTCAGGTTGTGGCTCATAATTTTTAAAGGACAAATGGAAAACAAATCAGGAAGAAGCATTTATTTTGATACTGGCACAAACAGTGCTTCTTCCTTCTTTTGGGCTCCCACCAGTGGATTTGGGCACACAGAGTGTGCACACAGGATTAAACTGCTTACAGTATTCCAAGAATTTTGGGATGGCAGCAGATGCCTATTTAAATAATTCTGTCTTTACTCTGTGAGGCAAAATCTGTGTGAAGCTGCAGCCTTTCAGGTACTGTGATAATTGGAACAGATGTCCCACTAGGATGTCACAGATGCAGTTGGCTGCTCTAGCAGTTCCTGTGGCCATCCAAGATCTTTCCCACACCTCCTCTCCTCACCCCACTCCCTGACTGACTTCATCCATCATAAAGTTTGGTAAATTTACTCAGTTTTGCTTTGTTTCATTCTTATTCATAGAATAATTTATCAGTTTTTTCCCCTTTTTTTTTCTCTCTTGTCTTCTGTTACTGTTTGACCTCTGGCTCAAACAGTATTTATTACACTTCAGTTTCTTTCATTTCTGGGGTGTGTCCCTTTCCATAGCAGCCAGTCTGGTCTTTCCTTACTTCTCTCTTTCTGGTCACTTTAGCCTGAAGTTTGGTGTATTTTGAGATTTCAGCTGCTGTGAATTTATGTGGAATGAGCTCCCCTGCAATAGTCACTCAATTGTGCCTCCAGTAAAAGACCAGTGACACCTTGTGGGGTTCTTGTTACCTTTCCTAAAGACAGAAACTGTTCTCAACTGGCTCCACATTAACTTTTAGTCTTTAGAAGGGAAAAAGTTGTATATTGGCAGAAAATAGAACTCAGAACTTTGGCTATCTATGAGCCCATGGACAACCACTGTGTGTGGGGCAGCAGGAGTCAAGGGGGATCCCATATGGAGAAAACCCCTCTCAGGGTTAGTAAGATGGAGATTTGAAAGGAATTGATTAAATAAAAATTTTATTCAGAATAATCATGTGAAATTGTTGTCAGTGCAGGATGAAATACCCTGAAGTCTCACCTTGAGGTCTGGAGCAAGTTGGATCAGTAAATGAAAGGAAAACTGATCAGCCTCTTCTGCCAGGAGGAGGCCAAGTGCTGCCTCTCACTTCCATATCCCTGGGAAACCGAACCCAGGGAATGTTTGGTGTGTGCAGGACTGAAATAAGTTTGGTTTTGTGGAGACCATGGAAGAAGGGAATGGGGGCAATTTCAGGTGGTGTTTGTAGAAGAATGGGCTTAGAGAGCTGGAGAGAGAAGTTTATGGAGGTTTTCCTTGCAAAGAGTGCAGATGGAGCACGAGATGTTAACAAAGTGTTAATGTGTCAGGGCTGTAGATCCCTGCTCAGGGGAACTGGGGCATCCCTTCTTGAAACTCATATTTTAAATAAAATCTACTCTTGTTCCACACTAAGTTTGATTTCCTTGAAAACTGAAGCCACATTTCTACTTTGAAGCAGTTTTTTTAAAATTCATGTGCCTTAGCATTCAGAGATTTAGGGATAAACAAATTAATGAAATTCAAATAGGGTCCTTTTAGTGAGTTGTTATTTAAACTTGTATGTAAATCTGTCTGAGCCTTTGGGCCCTTGGCAGCCATCCTGGGCTGTGCATCATTGTCTCACTGGTTGTAATCCCTGCTTTCTCCTTCAGCAGGATATTCCTGCTGATAGGCTGGGAAAAATACCTCATGTTTGGTTTATTTAAAGAAAGTGAGAAAAGATAAAATCCAGTAGATACAGTTTTGAAAAAACTGGTTTGCTTTGGGAGTGTGCAGCTGTGTGGTACCTGTGTGGTCCAACATAATAAAATTTAGAAAAACAGTTCACATTACTCGGAAAATAACTTGAAACAATGTGTGTTTGGCTCCCAAGTTTTTTTTTCCAAAAAGCTAAGCAACTAAATTGGAGGATTTACCTTTGAAACAGTAAACATTTGAAGTCAATTGCTAGCAGGAGCCCTTATTTCAGTATAGTATGGATATTCCTGCCCTAAGTTTTTACCACTTAATTTTAATCAAGTACTAGTTCTTCCTCAGCTGGAAAATTGTTAAGGAGTTCAAAAACAAAATAAAATTCATCTTTTAGTTCTGAAATTGGATTATTTTTGGTCATTTTGCCTTCTGGCTTCTCTAGTTGGTGCAGTTCATTAGGTGCAGAGAGCACTTTATCAAATTTCCAAACAGCTTAGATTTTGCATAAGCATCACTTGCTGTATGTAATGTACATATTTCTTTCACCACTTACTCTGATTTTTTAAAAAAATGAGTTCAAAGCCTGCTTGCAAATAATACTATCAAGTTATTATTTCATAAATAATAGGCAAATGTAATCCCAGCAGTTTTTACTTTAGCCTGGAATTGAGGTGTCTGTGCAGGCTCATTTCTTGGTAGGTTTGTGAGCAGCTTTTGCCTACTTGACTGGCTCTTTTTAGTGATTTTTGTTTGTTTATTTTAATTTACTGAGCAAATATTATGGTTAGTCACAGAAAGCTTGTTCCCTCATCAGATCACTTAACCTTTGCATTGGGGAAATGAAGCTGAAGAAAGCATTGGAAATTCTCTGCAGTGAAGGTGGATCATTGCAGAGAAGAGGTGTCTAAATCTGGGGAAATAAGTAGCATCTCAAGTGCTTTTTTTATCTGTGTATATCAGCATATACCTCAGCTCCAAGTTTAAAATGAGATTTTTCTTTTTTTGTGAGGGATGAGGCAAGAGAAGGATTTGTAGGTGCTAATATGCACACTTCTATTAATTTTTTTATTAGCATCTGTTCTTCATGCATCTTTGACCAAGGTGTGAAAATGGGTCTGATCTTTCTCTGGCACATTTCATTGCCTGTTTGTCAGTGGAAAATACAGCCTTTCAGTGATAATAGTGTTCACGCAGTTGCAGTAAAATGCAGGCAGTAACTCAGCAGATGGATACACAGTGTGTGGTTTGTGTCTCAGGAGCAGACAGCAGCGTTTTCTGTGGCTGGATGGAGCTGGGTAAGCAGTGCTCCAGGTTTTATGGAGACAGTCCTTATCTTATAAACTGGATCTGTAATCTTTGGATGTTGGATATATGTGCATTACAGTCTGTAGGATTAAAGGGCATAAAAAGACCAGGCTGGATGGGACGTGGAGTAACCTGATCTAGTGGAAGGTGTCCCTGTGCATGGAACTGGATGATTTAAGGTCCCTTCCAGCACGAATCATTCTGTGATTTTATGAGCACCTGGCAGACTTTGTTATTGACAAAGCACTGCTGAAAAGTACTGCTGAAACAGATACCTTAGTTATGAATGTCTCTCTCCATCTTCTGCCTTGTCATCTGCAAGAACATAAGAGTTCTTCCAGTGGAACACCACGTCTGCTACTTCAGGTGCTAAATGTGGTGGGTTTGTAAGTAGGGCTTGCAACCAAAATCCTTCTACAATATGCCTCAGGGTAAAAGTCCCTTCTGGAGTCTGCAAGGACTAACAGCCCTCAGTTACTTGGCAGCTGGCACCTTGGTGAAGCAGCAGCTGGGCTGAAGAGCAGAATGGGGGTAGTGACAGCTTTTTCCCTGGAAAGTGTTGTGTGTTATTTCACACAGTGAATGCAGGAGGAATCTTCTGCACGGACAGAGAGAGCTGGGGCTGTTCAGCCTGGAGAAGAGAAGGCTCCATGGAGACCTTAGAGTCTCTTCCAGGACCTAGAGGGGCCCCAGGAGAACTGGAGAGGGACTCACATGGAGCAATGGGACAAGGGGGAATGGTGTTAAACTGAAGGAGGATGGGTTTATATGAGATATTAGGTAGAAATTCCTCCCTGTGGGGGTGCTGGGGCTCTGGCACAGGGTGCATGGAGAAGCTGTGGCTGCCCCTGGATCCCTGGAAGTGTCCAAGGCCAGGTTGGACAGGGCTTGGAGCAACCTGGGACAGTGGAAGGTGTCCCTGTCCACAGCAGTAGAGCTGGAACTGGATGATCTTTAAAGTCCCAACCCAAACCATCCTGGGATTCTCTTCCATGATTCTGTAAAATCTGGATGTGGCTCTCTAAAGCATTTGGTCGCTGTTCAGTTCGGTACTTTTGCAGCAGAGGAATGAGATTTGTGTTGTCCTGAATTCCTGGCCTATAATGAAAATTGGTAACTCTTCTACTAAACTGTCTTCTCTGTTGTGTTTCTTGTAGGAATCTTCAATCCTCACAGTTTAGAATGGTCTCTTCACTTGCAAATAGCCATCCTGTCATAGTGGTAGTTATAGAACTGCTGTCTGATGGGGGATCTTTCAGTATTCCCTATTTCTTCATTCTTTGGGCACTCTCCTTACCCATTTCCTTTGGATTTTCCTGCTGTAGTGATGAATGCTTAGAGAGCATTCTTACTGCAGTTAAAGAGATACAGACCTTTCAACAGCTCAAGGCATCTTGAATTTTTATTTAAGATTATCAAGTGCTGGTGCTGTCATTTTATTTCTTCCTTTCTGAACCAACAGTTTGCCATCTTATAATTGTATATATTTGGACAGAGCCTTAAAACTGAAAGCAGTTTCTTAGGAACCTCTCAAGTTTTTTTTTGGTGACTTAAGTATTGAATGAAATACATTTGAATTTATTTTTTTTTCCTTTAAAGGAAAGAAAAGAGAAGTTATTCCAGGAGTAGTTACTTTTAAAAATGATGAAGTCTTACCAGTGTACACCACTAGAGTGTAGTGCTCATTGACAAATTATTACTGGTCTCCTTGTAGTCCTGCCCAACAGTGAGGCTTCTGTGGATTATTTTACAACCTGCAGAGATACCAATTTTTTCTTTATTAATTATGTATTTTTTTAAAGATTTCATACATTTGGGAGCGGTTTGTTGTGGTTTTTTTTTTAGTACTATACATCCCAGTATCTTGGAAAATAAAATAGAAAATATAAATCAGTTTTAAAACAGTTTTTTTTTTTCCTTTATATTGAACCACTTCTCAGCAATATTGTAATAGATTTGGAGGGTGCATAGCACAACTACCATCAGTAGCAAAGAGAAAATATTTGGTTTATAGTACCTGGCAAGTGGAGCTTTAGTCCTGCCTGCCTTTCATCTCCCCTGTTTGGTTCATCTGGGTTTTTTTAAACTAAAGGATTTTAGGCCAAGAGTGCCAATGCAGCTGTAATCCTCAGCACAATATGGAGCTAAGCCAGTTGGACTTTGTAGGTAATGATCACAGGGAAAACTGTGGAAATGTGATTATTAATGTATTTGTATAAACACAGTAATTGGGGAGGGAATTGTTCCAGCTCTCTGAGGACCTGTATTTATGGGAAATCATTTTCAAAATGGAAAAGATCTGACATGATTAAACTGTTTTAGTAAATCAGCTTGGCTTTCCAGGTTCAAATCACAATGGAATCTCTAGGACCTCTGATAAATTGGATGGAATTATATTACTTAATGTCTTTTTTTTACAATTATGTTATTCTTCTTTCTTGCTGTGTGTTTTAATATATGCATACTTAAGATGTTTTCTTATCCTGCTTGATAAAATAATCTTTTCTCAGAAAATTACATTTTTAGAACATACAGATTGATATATATGCAGATTTTCTTATTCCAAACAGTTCTAAAACTCTAATTATTTTTTTTAAATTATTTTCTAGTTGGTCGAATTATGTTTCAGCTCTTCTCAGACATTTGTCCGAAGACTTGTAAAAACTTCCTTTGCTTGTGCTCAGGTATGTAGCTGATATTTCAGATTTTTATTGTTGCTTCCAATAGTTATTTGTTTGTACAAGTACAAACCACAGCCATATGCAAGGCCTGTGCCCACCTGAGGAGGTAAATTATAATGGAGTGGGGATGCTGTCCCATTCTGGACCATATAACCTGCATAAAGCCATCATCAAGCCAACATCATATTTTTGGCAGATGGAGGAGGACAAGGTGATTCTGGCATTGCTGTCAGAAGCAGATTTGGCCCCTGGAAAGGTCCCCAGCCAGAGAGAGGCTCCTGCTTTTAAATTCCAGCAGCTGGACTTGCAGATGCTGCCCACCTATAGATTAAACACGGGCCCATCTGCTGTGGTGCTTTGTCAGGAGCTGATTCCCTTCTGCTCTCAAACGGGCACCATTTGGCACCTGATTCCAAGAGCTGCCAGTCCAGGTGTTAACAGGGCAGCTGCTTCTCCTCTGCCATCCCATGTCCAAGGGATTTGCAGTGCATGAAAAGAGCTGCTTAGGCAAGATGGCTGGAAGTAGATGGGGCTCAAAGACAATGATTTTTCTTTTCCAGACAAAATTCATGCATGTCTAGAGCAGAAAGAACAAGGTTGGTATTTGGCTTGAAACAAAAGAGAAGCTGAGCTCATATTGTACTGGTGGTTGTGGAAAAGGGTCTGAGCTCAGGGTGGTGCTGCAGCTCTTACCAGTGGAACAACTGCTGTGTCTGTCACCTGACTGGGACAATACTGGCAGTACTCTAAAGGGGAGTAAGAAAAGACACTGTGGCTTCAAAGTTCCCATCTCAAGTACCATGCAGGATCCCATTCTCTAAGGGGATTTTCCATAGTCCTGAGGGACATCCTGAAACATGACCAAACATGCAGGCAGATATTCCATGGTGTTGTTTGATGAGAGGTTTTCAGTGCTGTAGCAAAGAGGGGCATACTTTGGGGAGGAGTGTGTCCATCCCTGTAATAAATAGCTTTGCTTGCATAACTCATGGAAAACAAAAATGGGGTGGGAGGAGGCATGGATTGGGATTATGGGTGTGGAGAGCCAGGTAAATAAATTGCATTCCATGAGTGAAGGATGATAAACAGCAATGCCCTGAGTGGGTTTTGTGCCACAAACTGCCCTTTGCCCTCATCCTGGCAGTGATGGGCTTGGAATGGCAAATTTGGGATGATTGAGCTGTTAATTTGGGGTGGCAGAGTAATAGATTGCAGCAGGGAAGTGTTGGCTCTGGGTAATGACTGTAGCTGCATTTCTGAGAGTGCAGAATATTTGGTGAAATGTCCTCTAACCCAGTACCTATTCCATAACCAGTGATGGGATAAAACTGAACATTGAGTTATTTGGCCTGGTGTTTATCCTGTTATTTCATGATTCAGTACACAGCATCTCCTGCACACGTGGATAGTGTGGGGTTTCAACTGTTGCACAGTGTATAATAGTATAATAATAACCTTTTACTGTTAATTGCTGCATTCTGCCAGCTCCCCTTTTCTGGGAAGCTCAATTCTCTTGACTAATATAAATCCCTCATGAACCAACCATGTAGGACCTCAGCCCTGGTAGTCATTGTGACCTCACCCACAAGTTCAGGGCAGCTTCTCTTCTAAATTTTGGAAGAAGTGCTAAAGGAACTTGAGGTTCTGAGGCCACTAACTCAAAAATCACCAGTCTACCTGATTTTCAGCTGGTGTTAAGGGGTGGCCTGACACTGTGCATGGATTTGGTGAGGGTATGGAAGCTTGGAGTAGCTCAATCCCACTTTTCCAAGTGTGGATCACATTGAAACTGAGTTGAAATCTGTTTTCCTGACTTTTTTCCTGGGAATCATCTGGCACATCCAGATGTGTGAGTGGTTTGAAAAGGATGCTGTGACCTGCATAGGAATGTAGCTGTGCCTAAAGAAAATAGTTAACCCACCATTACCCTGATTTCTTGTTATTTTATAAATTATCCTGAGTGGATTTACACGCTCCTTCTTGAGAGGAGGAGGAAATTTTTTTAAGAAAGAACTTAATTTTCGCCTCAGAGTCCCCTTGTAAAGATCCCCCTTCTGGTTGGTGAAGAGGCATCAGGTAGGACTGTTATCTTTTAGTTATGGCTCCCATGTCCATTAGAGCTAGGGAGGGAAAACCCTTGGAATTTGTTCAGTGACAATCTGTAGATTCTTTTTGTTTCACCTTCTTGCAGGTGAAAAAGGAATTGGCAAAACAACTGGAAAGAAGCTGTGCTACAAAGGCACCACATTCCATCGTGTGGTTAAAAACTTCATGATTCAGGGTGGGGACTTCAGCGAAGGTAAAATGGACTTTTAAAACTGCAAAGTTTTAAATGGAACAGAAATGTTATCATTTATGTGTTCATAACATATAACTCCAGAAAATATCATGAAAGTATTACAATGCCATAAAAATACTTCATTTGCTGTGAAGTACAGCATAGATCACCCATTTCATTGTTAATTTTTGAAGTTCTAAAATGTTTCAACTGATGTAAAATTCATTTAGGAGAGTGTGTTAACCCTCACTGGAGAGTTTTATGATACTCCATTTTAATAAAACAATTCAAATCCAAACTCTAGTCTTAACTGCTTTTCATGTGTCTGCAGTAGAGGCAACACTGGTGATGTTCTGTTGGTACAGGAATGTAACTGTTTGAATAAGTTTAAAATTAATAATAAAGCATTGAATGAGCTAGAAATGTTTTAAAATTCTCCAGAAGGAGTTTTCCAGGATTTTTTGTTTCTTTCCTGAAATACCTGTCCTTACCAAAATGTCTGTTTTCACTGTGTCCTGAAATCCTGGGCCTGATCAAGTGAGCCTGAGGAGGGAATGTCCTATTTTGAGAGTCAAGTGCTGGTGGAATGTTTTACACAGCTTTTTTATAAATTAAACAAAAAGTTTTAAT
>VZTT01049947.1:29251-51664 GCA_013400855.1 Buphagus erythrorhynchus
CTGACAGGTTTTTTTTTCCTTATTGAGGATATTGTTGGTTTAATGTGTCTTTCAAGCTCTGCTTTCTTGCTCAGAACTAAATAGGATTTTTTATTTTAAAAATGTTTTAACATGTGGTGCCATGCCCAGTTTATAAATTGAAACAGGAATGACTTTGATCTGCTAAATGAAGCATAAAATAAATTGGGAGGGCTCTTGTTTTGATTTTACAAATAATTTCTGAATGTCACCAGCTCATTAAAAGTAGTTCATATCTTTCTGGTGTCTCAGGTATTTTTCTAATCTGCAGTTAATAATTTCATTTTTTTTACTATTTTTTGAGCTAATTACTGATACAAAAATGAAAGAAATGTCAAATGGAAGGGGCTGATGTTGCATTGTCTGAGCATTATTGGTACATGTGCACTTCTCACACAAGCTTGATCAAAAGTTTATGGAAAAATGAAAACATTCCCAGGATACTTTTGTGTGTAACCAGTAACAAAAACATCATATCAGTGCTTGACTATGCAGAGATAATTAATCACTGATAGTTTATTGGGGGGGAGAGGGGGCTGTGGATAAGCTCAGCTGATAATGCAGTTTTCAAACATTGCTGCTGCTCAGAATTGCACCAGAGGACAAATCCAGTATCAGCTGCTGCAGCTGTTTGGGCTTTTTTGCACCTGCAGTGTGATTTTTGTTCTAAAATTCTGAACAGAAGCAATCAATGCACATATTTTAGAGAAAACACTGATTTTTTTCTTAGCTGTAGAAAAGCTTCATAGTAGGGAGGAGGATGTCAGCTAATTATGAAATGTTTGAAGTTGTGAACTTCCTGGCTGTGCACGTTTCCTTTGTGAGTCCAAACGTTTGTGTGCCAGCCTGGAAGTTTCTGGTTAGGAATGGATTCAGCAGAACCTTTTGAACCCCTGTGGAACTGCAAGCATGTGAATAAACCCACAGAAATTGGTTATTCATCTGCTTCAAGTTGGGCATTTTTTGCTGGAGTGAGACTTAGAGGGGAGTGGGGGCATTCTCTTTCTAACTGTTTGTTTTTGCAGTGGTTTTGCCAAGCAGATTTTGTCTTGGGTTTTCTTTTTGTTTTCAAGGAGAACTTTAGTTTGCAAAGTATACCTTGTATTCTAAAGAAAATTTAGAGCCCTCTTTTAGGCATCCTTTTTCTGCATACAACTTGATTAATATTAATTTAAAACTTGTATTTAATAAAACATAGACTCAGTTTTGTCTGAAAATGTATTACAATTTATTTCTGCCATTTTTGTGTAAAATTTACAGAAACAGTGTTACATCGTGCGCTCCAAAGGTAATGTCTCATTCCTCTAAGGCTGTGTCCTTTCCTTTTCTTTCTGTTTTTATCTTTCTTGTTTTTCTGATCATATTGTTATGTGCATTGAACCCTTTGTTAGGCCTGAGGTTCTTTGGGTGGGTGGGTGAGAATGTGCTTTTATCAAAAAGATTATTTTCTCTTCAGCAGTANAGGTATTTGTCCTTCTGTAAATAACTTGTGTAACAGAATCTATTAAAAGGCAGATTTTGAATGGTTTAATTGAGGAGAGCTCTATATAGAAACATTCTAATAAAATATTATTTTGGGGGATGCACTCATCATGACTTTAGATTTCCATAGTGCCAAGACAGGAGGTAGGTTTGCTCCTGGTTAAGTTCTGAAGCCAAGCAAATATTCAAGGATTGACGCAGAAAACCTTGAAATGCTTTTTTAAAGTGCACCTTTGCAGAATAAATGTCAGATTACAGCCCTAACACTGAGGTGAGAAAGCTTGCAAAGGCACCACAAGGATTTGGGGCTCTGCTTCTCATGGGAAGTTGTTCTGTCACCCAAATCCTTGTGGTGCATCTGAAAGATTTCCCTTTGGGACAAAGCTTCGCCTCGTGTTCTGTCGTAGTGAACAAGGAGAGAAACCCTGTCCATTTTCTCTCTCAAATTGCCAGGGGAGTGGGGAAGCCTCTGCACGGGTTTTAATGCACCAACCACCCCTTTCTCTGCTCAGTAAGGACCAGTCTAAAGGCAGCTCCTGCTTATGGAATTTGCTTAATTAGTCTCCAATGCTGCTGCAGCATGGCAGGAGCACCTGCAGCCTCCCCAGCCCTGGGTTTGAGCCTATTGCTGTTTCCAGCTAATTTTAAACACTAAGTCTTCACTACTATTGGTTTCATTGAAGTAACCCACTTCTATTTTTTTCACCCCTTTAAATCAGCTTCATAATTAAACCCACTTAAACTGTTTACTTAACAGCAGGTTGTTAATGCAGTTAACTCTTGCTTCAAGAGCTACAAAAGCCATAAGGATTTTTCTCTTTGTAGCAATGTGCTGTGTTAGCAAGGAAAAATCAAAGAACACCCACTGCTATTGAGAAATTTAATGTTGTGTTAATAGCATTTATTCCCCTGTGTTAACGCAAAGAAGTTTTCTGTATTATTCAGTATTACAGAAGGGATGGGCTGGTTGACATTTGGAGCTTTAAAAAAAAAAAATCAAGAGTGTAAACACTCCTGATTCACAGTTCCACCTTTTGGGATGTGTTCAGCACTGCAGTGTTTTGTGACCTAATAGTTCAAAACTCGAGGGAAGAGAAGTGTTTAAGAAGTAATAATTTATTCTACCAGTGAAAAACTGACTTACTTGTATCAAATCTGTGTTATTGTAAATTTAGAAAAATCACCTTTGATTGATTATTTATTTTGAGAGAGGGGAGTTCATTGGAAGAAGGCTTTAAAAGCAAAATAGTGTTTGGGAGGAGAGAGAGGAAGAATGTTTTCACATATTAAAGTAACTTCAAAAGCGATTTCTGTTTTATTTCTCCCCCAATACTTGAGCAGGTTCTGATGTTCTTTACTCAATATTCCTGCATAGCAGGATCCCCTGTGCAGAAGGAATTCAGGCTCACTTGAAGAAGTAACTTTAGTTTGGTTTTTGGAAAAGGATTCACAGCATTAGAATCCAAAACACTTATACAAAAGGCAGTTGCGTTTTCTTTTCAGGCTCAATGTGAGAAGCTGAAAAATAGGGAGGAAATTGCATTTATCAGTGAAGTGTAGGTGGCACACAATGTCTGCTGTTGATTTTGGGAAGCCTGTGAGTTTTTGAGCTGAAGTGTTTCATGATTTTAGACAGAAATATTGCTTTGTACTCTTGAGTCAGGAGGCCAAGCAGGTAAATGATGAGTGAGAAAGAAGTGGTGGGAGGTGAGGGAAAGCAGAGAATCTCTCACATATCATAACTCTTCTTTTTTTAAAATAAACTGTCTTTAAAGAGACCTTGCAATCTAAGAGGCTAACAAGCTCAGAAACATTTAAATCCCACTGGTCACCTAATATTTATCACCAAATTGTATCTTCTCTGTGATTAAATATCATAAAGTTATATTAAATGTGTATTTAAAGACACTTGGAAATTGTTTGCTGCATGCATGAAATGATACTTGGTACAGCTTTCAGTATGCACACTTAGCTAAATTTCAAACAAATACCATGTAAAAGTTTAAGAAAGCTTGTATGTGTAATCTGTAATTTTAATTTGTTAATTCCATGTATTTAACTGCATTTTTTCACTATTTTTGTCTTACCTTCACCTCTTTTTTTTTTTTCTGTGTCATTCTCCTCTTTTACTTCATCTGAATCCCTGATTTTATTTTATTTTACCATCTTCCCATCTTGCTGTTTGTCCAACAGAACAACAAAACCTGCTCCTCATCTCGATGGGTAAGAATCTTTTCCAATTTCTCAAATGATTGCTGAAGTTTGAAGGTTATATTGAAAGTAGACAACAATGGGGAAACAAATCCTTAATTCTGTGGAAGATTATACAGTGGGACAGGATGGAAAACAAAAGTTTCAGTTCTATAAAAATTTCAAGTCACAACTAATTTCCTAAAGCTGGACAAAAACTTGAATTGTCTTAAATCCTAAGATTATTTCTTTAAAACTTGTTGCTGCCCTCAGCCCATAAATCTGGGAGTTGAATTGCCAAGTTTAATATATTTGAGCAGTCATCTCTTTTGGGGCATGTTTTATGCCTACAATTTATGGGGCAAATGGAAGACAGAAAGAGAAATGTGGTACCATAGAACAAAACTGAGGATTCCTTTCTTTTAACTGTCCCTACAATGCCAGGGGGGAATTGTATCTTGGGTTTGTAGAGATCTATAAATTCTTCTTCTCTGGGGGGGACTTTTGTCATGTTTATAGATGTGCTTTTGATCTCTATTGCACAACACAGAACTGCAGAAATAGAAGGGTGGGTTAGGAGTTATAATCTGTTTACCCTGCCCTCGTAGAGGAGAGGAGACTGCTTCAGTTTGAGGGAAATACTTGATGTCAGAGTGGATCTTTGTTTCACATTGCATAAAATCTTAGCATTGTTGTCAATGTTAAACTTAAAATCATATAAAAAAATCTAATTTAATGCATTAAGAATTCAATGTTTCTACCTCAGACTGACTTCTTAAATATGGAATTAATTGGACAATCATTACAGCAATTCATAGATGTTTTGTGCTTTGTGAATACTTTCTCTCTGCAGTGTGCACGTTGTGTTTGGACTGGTTATTTCTGGGTTTGAAGTCATAGAACAAATAGAAAATCTCAAAACTGATACTGCGAGCAGGCCCTACGCAGATGTGCGAGTCATTGACTGCGGGGTGCTGGTCACCAGGTCAGCTAAAGATGGTGAGTGCCAGCATTCCCAAAATTAGTGATGTTCATGTTCTCAGAGAGTACAAAAATTCCACCAGCAGCTAAAAATTGTTATGGTAAATTGTAGAATCTTAATTAATTCTTGCAAGCCTGTAAAACATAAATCTTGGTGTAGTAGAGGAAAGCACAGCAAAAAAACTTATTTTCTGCCCTCAGCACTTGTCCCTTGTTCATGTTAGAGGTTGACATGACAAACTCAAAAAGGAACAAAAAGTTAATTTTCTGTGTTTGAAAGAGGGAGGCACAAATGCACTTTTCTTAAAGTTGGATTTTGTGCACTTTCCAAAGATTTATATGAAGATTCTCTTAAGTTAATACATGCAATATATGTGGTCAAGCTTATTTTCCTTTTCATGGAGATTCGTAGAGAATAAATGATCTTAAATATATGTCTGGACATTCTCTGGGAATTAGTGAAGTGTTAAAAGTTTGCATTTTCTACCTAATTTCTGATTTTCCATAAAGATAAGGTGGTTATTTATGTCCTTTAGGGAAAGTCAAAAGGAGCCATAGTGCAAAAGTGTGAGGATGCAGAAAATAGAAAATGACAAAGTTTAAAAAAAAACAAATAGACAACAATTTAGGCCAAATTAAGAACTAATTTGTTCTTAATCTTTGATTTCCAACCTGTGCATTGTTTCCAAAAGCACATAATTTTTTTTACTATAAGTGGTCTTTGCTTATCTGTGTATTCTGTCTTTGTGTTTTGTGAAAGGATTGGATATTATATGGACTTAGACTGGGCACAATCAGATTAATTTTTATTATGATTATTTAATATTGTGAAAAAGTTCACAGAGCTTCTCTAAAATGGCCCATTTGTGTATTTATACATCTGTAAAATCGTGTGCTTTGTGCTTTTACATGCACACACATGTGCAGAGTGTAAACTGAAAATATCTGTTCAAGCTTTGGAGAAGAAGAAGAAAGTTTGCTCTGACTCAGAAGCCTCAGAGTCCTCCTCCAGTGCATCCAGCTCTTCAGAATCCTCATCTGAGAGCGAGGCTGAGAATGAAAGGAGCAGGAGGAGAAAAAGGAAAAGAAGAGCTAAAACCAAACAGTCCAGGAAACGAAGGAAGGAGGAGAGGAAGAAAGAGGATCCAAGGTGCAAGCGAACCTCAAGCCAAAGACGGTGACTGGTCTCTTAAATCTGACAATTGCAGTGAAATCTGGGGAATTCTGCTTTGTTTTCATGAAGTGCTCAAGCAGTAAATATGAAAATACTTTTAAGTCTGGGGTTTGGTGCATGATTTTATAAACAAACAAAAAACCCTAAAGCTGAGCTTGTTGTTGAGCTTTCCATGAAATTGAAGATCTTTGTAGATAGAAGCAAGAGTGATGTTGAAATAACTAAATCCCAGCATGTAAAACTATTCAGAGCTCAGCACACCTGTGTAAAAGAGGGACTTGAGGCAAATTGCAGAACTTTGTACATATATTTGATTATATTTTTAAAATATTTCACAACAAGTTATAAATAAAAAGCAGAATTATTTGCTGTAAAGCAAGAACTGAACTTTCTCTCCAGTAATAGTGGCCTGTCTTCCCTTTAGCCTGAAATGGGTTGTGGAACACATTTTGGTTGTTAAGCCAGCTTTAAGTTTGCTGCATCTGGCCTTGGAATTCAGTTGGAAAAGGGATTTTTCCAGCTAATTGTGATTTCTCACCCTGCTCTTTCCCTTAGCAGCCTTTCTGACAAGAGCGATGTTGCAGACAAAGTCGACCTTAGCACAAAGCGGGACAAGCCCGTGGTACGTCCTGAAGAAATCCCCCCAGTGCCTGAAAATAGATTTTTGCTCAGAAGAGATGTGCCTGTTGTCAATGTAGAGCCTGAACCGTAAGGAACTCCGAGCTTTTTATTCTGACTTGCTGAAAACTGTGCATGAAATATTCCTGTTAACGTTCTCTTCCTGGTGCTGCTGCCTGCAGTGTCAGAACTGCTGCATGAGGTCATTTAATTTTCCTTTTTACAGTTTCCTTTGTGGTATTCCTTGTGACCTGTGCCAGGGGTTTTCAGTGATATCTTGAGATGATTTCATTGATCTTTAAGGATGTTAAACTCAATTAAAAACAATTAATGAATGATTTCAGAGGTAATCGTTCAATGCAGACCACAGGAAATACTTGATTGCAAGGGAAACTTGGGATTGGGAGAGGTGATTTTTCATCTTTCTTAGGCTGATGAAGAAACTTTGGTTCAAAATTAATCACCTGGAATTTCATGACTTATCAGTGTTTGAGAATAAGAGAAAATCCTCTTCTTTTGCTACAAAAGAAGTCACAAGTTCACAAGATAATTTCAATGTATTTTGTACCTCCACTGTCACATTTCCTTGCTTTTGTAACTGAGCTAATCCATTACAGTGCCAGATACCTCTAAAATCAGATCTGGGTTTGTTTGGTGTAGGGTTTTTTAATTTCCCTTAACGGTACAGATTCCTGTAAGTCTTTTCTTGAATCATCACTCTTATTCCCAAAGATTTGCTGACTACTTTTGGGGATATTACACAAGCTGAGAGAAGCAAAGCTTTAAAACCTGTGAACTATCCTGAACTGAGATCCTGAAGCTCTTCTGCCCATGTTGTCTTCAGGATTTGTGCCCCCAAACAAAAGTTAACCTCTTGTGACAGTGTTTTGCAAGTTCATTGTTAGCATTAATTTCTGTGTCAAGAGACCAGGCTGCACATTTGGTTGAAAACAAATACATGTTGATTTGCCTTTTGTTGCAGAACTCTCTTGCTTTGTTTCTTGAAAAAAACACTGAAGTCTGTCTGAAAATAAATGAATAAGATGATGAATATTTCTCATTTTTAACTTAAACTAATTGTAACTTAATTGTTTTGGTTTTTTTTTCTGCTGTGTAACTTCATACTTTATTAATTTATGTAGGAAGCTTCTTGATGCTGCACCAGTTCTGACTGACCAGAAACCATCAGTCTCTAAATCTGGACGAAAAATTAAAGGAAGAGGCACAATAGTATGTGACAGTTTTATTTATTTCTTTATTTCCTCTCACCAAGAGTATCTTCCCTGACCCTGAGCTTTGAATTTCCCTGGAGGGATTTGTATGACATTTTATTTACATGTTGTAGGATTCAGTTTAGAAAGCATTGAAATCTTGTGAGGTAGTTGATTTTATAACACTTTTTTTCCACCCTTCCTGTTACTGTCTTTTTACTTAAAGATTGTTTGGAGAAAAAAAAAGTGCCTAAATGGAATGTTTGGAAATACTTACATAAATAAAGATTTAGGGGAAAATAATTTAAAGCTGAGTGGAATTGCCTTCTGCTAGATATTGGGGCTTCTGTCTTTTCTTTCATCATTTTGGCACCCTCTCAGCAAAATTAAGAATGAAAAAGATGTCATTTAGGGCTGGCAGTTGGAGAAACACATTTTTCTTCCATCTCTAATAGTCTGTATTAGCACAGTTTCTGTCCAGGTGAAGTTCATTGATGTTTTTCAAAATACTTGTTTGTAGGTTCCATGAGAATCCAGAGTATAAAATGTGAGAATTAGGAAGGTCCATGACACCCTGCAATTCTTTTAGGCCATTCTTCTGTAAAAGCTGTTTTTTAAGTAGTCATTGCTTCAGCTGAAACAATAAGGAGGCTCAGGTTATCTTGATTTTCGTTTTTTATATAAGAAAGATGGCTTAATTACTTCTGTAATTACCTGCATAAATAAATACATGCATCTTTGTGATTTTATTCTGGGGGACAACACTTTTTTTTTTCTCCCATTTTTACTGCTTTCATAAGTGACTCGAAATAATTGAGTCAAATCCAGATGTGCTTTTATTGAGTCAAGGAGCATCTGATTTCCTCACAGAATTTACCTAAGTGTGTATCCCACTGGGTAATGGAAAATAATGAGTTAGCAATAGCAGAGTTCTTCTTTCTCTGCTACACAAGTAGCTCTTGTTGCCTACTTAAATGCTCTGCCTAAGCATGATTTTTAAATGTGAAGCTTCATTTTTTTTTTTTTTTTTTTTTGTGAAAGAGTTTGGGGTTTTTTTGTGAGTTTTTGTGTTCAGTTTTCTGTTTTTTTTAATTGCTTTAAAGTGACTTAATCTGGATTCCCATTTCTGAAGAGTTGAACAGCAGTAACTTTTGAAATGGGGTTTTGTCTTTACTCCTAGAAACCATGAAGTGCCTGACTAAAGTGAAACATCTGTGCTTAAAAAAGGAGGGTGGTTATCTGCAGTAATTGTGTTATTCCAAAAGGGAATCCATGGCCTCTTCCTTGATTCTTCCTTTCATGTTTCAAAAAGCTGGGTGAGCTGCTGGCCTCTGTGAGGCTTTGCAGAATGCTGTGAGTGTGAAAAGCAGCAGTGGTTGTGTACAAAACCCTTCTGCAGCTGTGTGTGTTTGCTGTCCCAGCGCTATCACACCCCGCCGCGCTCCCGCTCCTGCTCCGAGTCCGACGATGAGGAGAGCAGCGAGACCCCTCCCCACTGGAAGGAGGAGATGCAGAGGCTGCGCACGTACCGAGCACCCAGCGGGGAGAAGTGGAGCAAAGGAGACAAGTAAGATAAACCTTACACAGCTTTCAGGTGTCCTGGCCTTTGGCAAGCCCTGATGGATTGTGTAGATGTGCCACGTCAGTACCAGGGTGAGAGGAAACGGCCTCGAGTTGTGCCAGAGGAGGTTTAGATTGGATATTGGGA
The DNA here is from genome assembly GCA_013400855.1 of Buphagus erythrorhynchus. Classification (NCBI taxonomy): domain Eukaryota; kingdom Metazoa; phylum Chordata; class Aves; order Passeriformes; family Sturnidae; genus Buphagus; species Buphagus erythrorhynchus. Next base: position 38,634 of record VZTT01049947.1, read on the forward strand.
AATTTTTTTTTCACAGAAAACGCTGGAACAAGCTGCCCAGGGAGGTGTGGAATCACCATCCCTGGAAGTGTTTAGAAAACCTGTGGATGTGACACCTGAGGACATGGTTTAGTGCTGAACGAGGTGGTGGTGCTGGTGATTTGACTTGGTGATCTCAAAGGTCTTTTCCAACCTTAAGGATCAGTGATTTCCTTACCCTCAAAATGGATTACCTGGTTTCTTTGGAGTAAAACAATCAAATCTACTAAGAAAGAACATTCAACTAAAACAACTTTGTTTTAGTTGTATGTTCTTTCAGCAGTTGCAAACTGTGTGATGGATGGGGATCAGATCTCCAAAATTCTTGATGGCTTGATACTAAATATGAGCTTCTATCAAATTACGAGAGATAAATCTTAAAAGGAGAACTTAAATATATTATATGTAGTTATTAGTGAATAATTGCAAATGTTTCTGATTATTCTTTTTTATATACTGAGGTGTTTTAAAACTTGTATTTCAAATGTGGTTTAAGGACCTTGTAGTTGTAGAGGTCAAAGTCCTGCAGACTGGAGTAATTAAAACCTTAAATCTCTTTACCTGGGTCCTAAAATATGCAAAATTTGCTGGTGTTGACTGACGTATTTTTTAGGGAGAAATGATAGTGATGCAATTCTGTATCATAAAATGAGTGTAAGGAGCCCAAAGCAATTCTTTGGTATTAAAGTGTGTGTGCTAGGGTTTATGTGAAGTTATTTAAAATTAAGTTTAAAAATACTTCATTTTATCTAAAGGTTTTTATAGAATTTGCACTTAGTGTGGAGTTTATCTGTTTGTTTTCCAGGTTGAGTGACCCCTGTACAAGCAGATGGGATGAGAGGAGCGCATCCCGGAGATCCAGGTCCTGGTCCCATAACGGTTATGCTGATCTAAGCACTGTGAGATACTCCAGCCATCACAAGAAGCACAGGAAAGAGAAGAAGAAGGTGAAGCATAAAAAGAAGTCTAAAAGGCAGAAGCATTTCAAGAAGCACAAGCAAACAAAGAAAAAGAAAACATCAGCCTCCTCAGATGTAGAATCCTCTCATTCCTTCCACAGGAGGACAAAACCATCTTGTGATCGTGGGAGGAAATCTCGTTCTTCCTCATTGTCTTCCAGGCGTTCATCCAGGAGAGACTGGTCTAAATCTGATAAGGAGGACCAGAGCCTGTCGTCTTCATCAAGCAGAGGGTCTCGATCGTACTACAGGTCCAGATCCAGGTCTAGATCTAAATCAAGATCTTACTCCAGAAGAAGTTCTAGGTCGAGATCAGCCTCTAAATCATCGCGATCTCGAAGTAGGTCACGGTCCAGTTCTAACCCCAGGCAGCAAAAGACTGTTCCCAATTCTCCACGGAATACTTCAGCACGGTTAAATGATACTAAGTTGACCAAGACTGCTGAGCCTGTCCGAGCTGTGATACTTCCCAGTGACAAGGTTATCGTGCCACCAGTTGTCCCAGAAAACCTCCCTGTCATACCCTTAAGTGACAGTCCCCCACCTTCAAGGTGGAAACCTGGCCAGAAACCTTGGAAGCCATCATATGAGCGAATTCAGGAGATGAAAGCTAAAACAACCCACTTAATTCCCACCCAGACTAATTACAATTTAGTGGTCGTTAAGGAGGCCAACACTTCTTCCTCCTACCGCAAGCAGGAGAGGAGCTCCGAGAGCGATCGCAGTGGTTATTCCAAGGGCCGCAGTGACAGGAGCTCGGAGAGCTGGCCCAGGTCCAGGAGCAGGTCCTCTCGAAGCCGCTCATACTCAAGATCTTACTCAAGGTCTAGAAGCCCCTCGAGCTCGAGGACAAAATCTCCTTCTTCTGGCAGGTCCCCCTCCCCGAGTAAATACTGCAGTGACAGGTCAGGGTACAGCGAGTCCACGTCCGACTATTCCCTCAGCGATGAGGACAGGCACAGGAGCAAAAGGAAATCCACATCCAGCGATCCCAAAACTCGGGGCCTCAAACTGAGGCAGGAAACGAGCTCTGAGAGCACTTTGCCTTACAAGCATCCAAAGGACTATGATGAGTCTTCCCAAGGCTTGAAGGAGAGTGACAGTTTGTCATCCTCAGACTTCTCCTCTGACAGCGAGCGCTCCGCCAAAGCGGTCCAAGAAAAAGAAGGCCGTTTGCCATTAGAAGGGGATGCTGAGAAACAGGATAAAAATAGCTTAAGTTCTGAGAGAGGGGAGGAGAAAGCCAAGGGTGAGCAGGATTCTGATCACTCTAAAAAGAAAGCAGCTAAGGAGAAATGCTCAGAGCAGCCCAGAGGTGGTGCAAAAACGAAACGCAAATCCTACTCAGGTAGCAAATGGGACTCGGAGTCAAATTCTGAAAGAGGAGAGGCAAAGCGTAATAGGGGAGACTCCAGACCCTCCTCTGGGAAAGAAGAAGGAGAGGCCACCTCAGGGTCTGACACAGAGCTTAGTGTTACCAAAAGGATAAAAAAACAATCCAATTCCTCAGAGGGCTTTTTGGATTCTGACTGGAAGACGAGCAAACAGTTGTCATCTTCTGAATCTGAGAGTTCTTGTTCCAGCTCAGCAGACACTCGAGGCAAGTCGAAAAAACACAAACATGGCTTGAAAAAGACTCCTAAAAAATCACATTCCAAAAAAGCAAAAGAAAAATCAAAAGGCAAAAAGGAGAAAAAACACAAAGTCCAGAAAAGAAAAGAAATGTTTCATTGGCAGCCCCCCCTTGAGTTTGGGGAAGAAGAAGACGATGAGATAAATGAAAAGCCGGTTACCAATGATGATAAAAAAGAAAAGCAGCTTAGCAGGGACATAAAGGATAAAAAACAAGTTTATGAAAAGGATGAAATAGTCACAGATAAAATGGGAAATGGTGAAAAGTCGTGTGTGAATGAAAACCTTTTAGATAAAACCACCACATGTGGGGCCTCACCAGATCGCAGCAACCTTAATAAAGAGCCCATTGAAACAAGCACTTCAGCTGGTATTTTAAACTCAGGAATAAACGTAGCTGCCTGCAAGAGTGAGATTAAACAAGCTGAAGAAAATAACCAGAATGGGCTGGAAGATGTTATTCAGACAGATGACAACATGGAGATTTGTACTCCGGATCGTAACTCGCCAGGGAAGGTGGATGTGGATGTTTTGTCTCCTGTCATTCTCACTCCTAAACCTTCAAGTACTGGTGTAAAAAAAGAGTTACAGGTTGAGACCCCCGAGCAAGATTCCGTCAAACTGGGAAACAACATAAGAGACTTTATTAATATTAAAGAAGAAAAAGAAACGGGAAGGCAAGAAAATAACTCTGCCCCTGTGTCTGGTGCTAAAGACTGTAGTTTAAAAAATGAAATTGCTGAAAATACACCAAGCAATATGATAGACAATAAATGGAAGCCTTTGCAAGGTGTTGGTAACTTAAAACCAGCAACAATTAGTACAGCCATGGAGGTTAAAAATGTAGTGTCAGTACCAGAGCCTAAACCAGCAGGTTTAAGAATTGAAATAAAAGCAAAAAATAAAGTAAGGCCTGGGTCTCTTTTTGATGAAGTGAGGAAAACAGCCCGGCTAAATCGTCGGCCAAGGAACCAAGAAAGTTCCAGTGAGGAGGAAACTCCAAGCAGAGATGACAACAGCCCTTCCAGGAGTCTCAGCAGGTCACGAAGTAAATCTGAGTCTAAATCCAGACACAGAACAAGGTCCATATCCTACAGCCATTCGAGAAGTCGATCCCGAAGTTCTACATATTCATATAGGTGAGAAGCTTGTGCTGCTCCCACAGCCAGCCCTGGCCAATTGAATGTTCCTGTATTTTCAAGGAATACTTTTAAAGTTGTGGGTTTTGTTTTTTAACAGTCCTGTCTTATAGAACCACAGAGTGGTTTGGGTTGGAAAGGACCTTAAAGCCCATTCAGTTCCACCCCCTGCCGTGGGGTGGAACTTCCACTATCCCAGGTTGCTCCAAGCCCTGTCCAGCCTGGCTTTGGACACTTCCAGGCATCCAGGGACAGCCTCAGCTTCTCTGGGCACCCTGTGTCAGTGTAAAGTGTCCTCCTTGTTCTGTCACCCCAGGCCCTTGTCCCCAGTCCCTCTCCAGCTCTCCTGGAGCCCCTTCAGGCCCTGCAGGGGCTCTGAGCTCTCCCTGGAGACTTCCCTTCTCCAGGTGAACATTCCCAGCTCTCCCAGCCTGGCTCCAGCCCTTGGATTAACTCAGTGGCCTTATCATCTATCAAGTATGGAATAAATATTCAACTAGAAACCTAAAGATTCCTAACTTCTCCTGGTTCCCACTTTCTGCTGCTCTTCTCCTCAGTTTGTTCTCTCCTGGTGTCCCTGGTTGTAGGTCCAGGAGCTACTCGAGGAGCCGGAGCCGGGGCTGGTACAGCCGAGATCGCTCCAGGAGCCGGAGCAGTTCCTACCACAGCTACAAGAGCCGGAGGTGAGTTCAGCCAGCTGGACACTGCCAGATGTGTTCTCCTCCTCTTGTTCCCCCTCTCCCTCTGCTCTCTTCAGCACTTTTGGTTTCTGTTGACTAAAAACCCCTCTGTGGTTTGGATTTTGTCAGTCGGAGCTATAGCAGGAGCCGATCCAGGAGCAGTTCCTATGGTCACCACAGTCGATCCAGGTATGGATTGTCCTTCTGTACAAACTCTGCAAGAAATGTGCTGCCCATCAAATCATCTTAGTAGAAGTGTACTTTTATTTACATTCCTTTAAAGTAGACTTTACTATATAATTATTGAATATGATACTACTGTATATCATATATACTACCTATTATACATACTCTAATACAAGTCCATATCTAAATATATATTTTTTTCTTCAAAAAAACCTGCCTTTTAAGATTACTATTATCTCACAGAATCCCAGAATGGTTTGGGTTAGACAGGACCTTAGAGATGATCCAGTTTCAACCGCCTGCCATGGACAGAGTTACTTTCCCCTTGACCAGGGAACTCCAAGCCCCATCCAACCTGGCCTTGGACATTTCCAGGGATCTATAGTACTTAAAATTATTATTATAATACCATGATGGCAACTTGAATCAAAGCAAAATGAACACAAAACACTTCGAAAAGCTGAAAATAACCAAACCATCCTGGCATTACAGTTGCAGGTAATGCTATAAGTAGTAGTGAACACACTTGCTTTTGTTTTTTTAAATAAAATTGAGTTAGAAATGGAATTGCTTTGCTTGCTTTCAGAAGTATCAGCAAACAAGAATTTTACTAGAAAAAAAAGAGAGCACAAAACTTTATAAATGCTTAGTATGTCCTTCCTAATAAAATTTGGTATTTTTACTGTTACTTTGAAGATTGTTGTTGTGTTGAAGCCTTTATAAAGTGTAGAATTGTTTGCCACATCCTAGGCAGTAGTTTCTATACAGCCCCTCATGTCTCTATATAAATATCCTTTAAACTAGCATTTAAAACAGCATTTTAGACCAGAAACTGTGAATTCACAATTACTTTTCTTCCCCCCTTTAAAGCAGGTCCTACACCTATGACAGTTACTACAGCAGGAGTCGGAGCAGGAGCAAGAGGAGTGACAGCTACCGGAGATCTCGGAGTTACGACCGGAGATCCAGGTGGGCCTGACCCTGCTTTGGTGCACAAGGATTTGCTGAACACAAACAGAGGATGGTTAACAAGGCCACAGTGCTGGTTTTTCCCCATAAATATAAGAAATACACTCAGCAGAAGTAATAATTCAAACCAAATTCTAATTAAAATCACAGCATGTGTGTGAGCAAGGAAGTCAGAAGTTCTGACATTCCAAATGTGAGGATGGGGAAACAACCAGGATAAGCAAAAGTTGATTTCCAGTTTATTGTATCCATACATTCAAAATTAGCACCTTTTCCCAGGGAAATGATGAAGTGCCCATCCCTGGAAGTGTTAAAAACTTGTGGAAATGGCATTGAGGACTTGGTTTAATAGTGGAACTGGGTTAACCATTGGACTTGGTGATCGAAAAGGTCTTTGCCAACCGTAATGATTTTAGGATTATGTTTTTTTTTTTAATATCAAGAGTTTCTTAAAACCCACATAGCACTCAAGATTTAAATCAAGTACTCTGTTATGGATTAAAAGCTGCCTGCTATGCAGAGAATTCTAGTGGATGGTAAATTCTTTTTTGGTTACGCTGCAGAAGTGGATTCAAAACAATCTGGAAGGGAAATTAAAAGTTTTGCTGCAATCCAGATTTAATTTTTAACTTCATAGAATGTATTTTGCAAGAATATTTTTACCTGAAAATCTGATGAGTGTAGAATAAATTTTATTCTCCTCAGTCCAGGGGATTTGTGTAAGTGAGCACATTTCACAGAGATCAGAGATATGAAGAGTTGTAGATACATCTAATATCCCTGATGATTTGTGTTATACCTTTTAATATGCCCCCTATTAGTCATAAATCAGGTTTCTAAGACTACTGTACATTTTCATCCTGTCCTCATATGAATTTTTTTCGCAGCTTTATACCAACTCTTAATGGACTTTGCTCTCACCCATTTGAAAGACAACTTTCATCTTGTGTTGGAGGGAAAATTAATGAGATTTAATGAAGAATGTGGAAATAAACTTAAAAACCATTGCTTTATTATGTTGAGGAGCTTCAGTATGGGATTAGAAAATGCTCACCTTTCACTTAGAAAGCTTCCCTTACAGGCAGGAGGCTGGAAAATCTCTGAAAGCTTGTTCTGTGTAATTTGAACGTGTCCTGTGGCTTGTCTGAAACCATCTGGGCTCTGTGTTGACATTTGGCCAGGTGCTGAGCTTGGAATTTGTCTGGAGGAGCCAAAACGTTTTAAATACAATTTCCACACTGCAGACACACAAACACACCTCTGTTGCGGTTATGGGGCCTAATTTTTAAGACACTCCTTCAAACAAGAAAATAAAATACATACATCAAGGATTTGTGAAATTATCCCAGTTGAGAAATGCTTGCAGTGTAAAATTCCACTTGTTAGAATACACTTCTCACTCAGCTCAATTAGCTTTTATGAAAACATTAATTTTGGATGGTTTTTAGCTGTAACAGAGAAAGCAAGAAGTTACAAACAGTTTGACTTGAGTTACACAGAGTTTTCATCATATGGAGTTAATGACTATTTCCATTTTGAGTATTCTTTAATGAATCCTTCACTTACAAGAAATACAATCCTCTTAAAGACTGGTGTGTTTTCTTATCTGTGACAATTTGGCATGATGCAATTTTAAATTTGAAGCTCAAACTGCAGCTTTGAGGCATTGAAATCTTTTCTTCTTGCAGGTCCTACGGCTCTGACAGCGACAGTGATCGCAGCTACTCCAACAACAGGAGCCCCAGTGAGAGCAGCAGATACAGCTGAGAACGTTCCTTTGAGGATGGAAGCTGTATTCCAGAATTTTTTCAGTGTTATATTTTAAAAAACTGTTCTGACAGTGTCACAAGTGAAGGTTGTTTGCTGAATTAGCTGAAACTTTCCTGTTTAACAGTGAACTCAACTCTCTGCTTACAGAGAGAAGGACTGAGCTCGACAGCTGTTATTTTTTATTTTTTTTTAATGTCAAATGCAACTTTTACAAAATAATAATAAAAAGAACCCAGTTTGGTTTCCTTGAATCAGCTTTTCCTAGCCATGAATGACACTTAAGTGAATTGCTGCCACCACTTTTTGGGTGCAGCAGTCAGGACTGTCTTCAAGTCTGTTTATAAACACCTTAGGAAAGATGTGCTAGCAACTATTAAACTGTGAAGTCAATTTCTTAAAAAGGCTGCCATTTCTAGTTGATGAAAATGCTTTTTTATTGCTGGAAGCTGTTTCCATGCTGTCTTTTTTGTTGATTATTGCATTCTACACAGGATATAGGTGAGCAAAACAAAGCCTGCCACTCTGTCTTAATCCCTCCCAAACTGTGATGTTCTGGAATTCTGCTGGCAAAGGTGAGCTGATGCACACTGGGAATTGTCAAACTGACAAGCAGTGAGCAAAAGTGTGATGAATGAGTTTGGAGCTTAATATCCAACTTGTCTAAACTTCTTATGTTTAAAAGAGGAATTTTGTGATAAACAGCAATGTCCTTCAGAGACTAAAAAAGTGTTTCTAAACACTTCCTGATCTTGATTCCAGTTCCTATTACAGTGCTTGGCATCCTTCAACACATTTTGAATGTTGTAAACCATGAGTGTATATTGAGTTTGTCTAAAGCACCCTTTCAAAAACTGACACGATAATAATTTTTTGAGAAAACCAGCCATAAAAGTTCCTTTATAAAACCTCCTTTATAAAAGTTCTGTATCCCATTCACCAAAGGGAGTATCAGATACTGATATTGCAGATATTGAACTATACCTTGTTAAAACAGGGCTACAAAAATACTGGGATGCCTCACAAAAAGCATGGACAATATTTTCAAAGTTTAGTACCAAAATTACTCTTAGGTTACAGGTAGATGGTCTTAAAAAAAAATAAGTAGATTCAAGCTGAAGACCATTGAGTAATCCTTGCAATATTCTGATTGAGTTGATTTAAAATAATCTGTAAAGTTGCTTTGAGGGTTTAGAAAGTTATGTACTGAGAAGCAGATTTTTTAATGGCAAAATGTAACCTGAAAATTTGGGTCTGTAGTGACAAAACAAAAGTGGTTTGATTAGAGCTAACGAGCACTGTTGTACCATAACAGTTTCCATTACTGACTTTCTGTAATATCTGGAGTTGCTTTCATTTCCTCATTTTCAAATATTGGAAACATTTTTCCATATATGTTTCCATAATGTTTTTCTTAATCTCGTCAGGACCCAGCAGCTTTGAAAATTAAAAGCAGTAATTTCTCGCTGAGCTATCAATTCCTTTCCTTTGATTTGATTAAGCTCCCCCAAATTCAATGATTTTTTGGTACACTTACGAAAAGCAAGTTCAGAGGGAGGTGGTGATGATTCCCTCCATTTCTGTCCACCCACAGCACGTTCCTGAAACTGAACTGGCCATGGAGGTTTTTCACTTTTCTAGAGGTACCCAAAACTCTGCCCTTACCCCTTTCCTACACGTAGAGTTTAGTGACAAAGCGTGTGCACGGAACCCTTCCACCTTTTGGTAAACTTCTTATGCTTTTTAGCATTAAATACATTTAATAGCCAAGTCAGGATACATTTACAGATGTGTTTCTAACAGCAGCAGCCATCTCAGAGTCCTGAACAAATATTTCAGTGATACTTGTTATAGTTTCATCATTTTCAGTACAACTGTAACTTTTTTCCCTTACTAAGAATATAGAACTAGAGGGTTCATGGTGTTACAAAATATACAAATATAACCATTACTATTCAATACCTGTTAGTGAAAATATTGCTCCAGGATCAGATTTTTATCATATTTCAGATCTGATTTGACTTTTTAAGGCCAGGAAAAGTGAATAGAAATATGGTCAAACAATTAACTAGTTATCAAAAGTTACTGCACTGTCACTAAAGTCTTTCATATCTTTAGTCAAAGGTTTGTAAAGAAATTTTATCAGGTAGAGAATGGTTGGGGAGGGGTTGAGGGAAGGGGTTGGGGGTATTTTTACTTAGTGAAGTCTGTTAAATTGTGCTTCAGATAGAAAATGTCCCCCGAGCTGGTTTTCTAACGCTGCTCTATGTTTTTGCAATTTTGTTATTCCAAAGTAGTTGCTGTTTGTAAAATAAACTTTTGTACATATCTGCAAATGCTGTTTTCTCTACATCTGGAAAAGTCTGTGGTGCTGCATGAAGGAAACAGGCAGGAAAATTAAAAATACATTTTCAGAATCTGTTTTTGTCCCTTGCAAGACTCAGACACAAAGTTGCTTTTCCTTTTCCTGACCTACATAGGGGAGCGATTCCTCAGCAGGACTCTGGGTTTACATAATAGTCATTGGAGGAACAAATATTTTGAAATTTCCAAGTGATTTGAGGTCTCACCATTTCCTCAAGGTCTATAAAAGGTTCCTCTCCTTGGTGAAAAGAAACACTTAACAGATCTCCACGGAAATCTGGGAATGGGCTGAGCTTATCCACTCTGCTAAATCTTCTTTCCCAAGCATACATTCCCAGATCCTTTCCTCAGCATATTGGAAATGTGCTATTAGTCCATGGCAGCAGATGTGGTGGCTTGCAGACTGATCCATTAGTCTCTGGATTTCAGTGGAAATACTGGCTTTGGCACGAGGGAAAGAGGAATTGCCTGGGTCTGAGGTTAAAAAGGTGAGGGGAGGTGGTTCCTTGGTGTTTGGTGAGGTCTTCAGTGTGATCTGGATAACCTGGCACTGCCTGACCTTAGGGGGAGTGGCACCACCACTGTGGCAGATAAAAACAGTGTTGGACAAGCTCTTGTGTCACAGGGCAGCTTAAACCTGCTTGTCAGGGGATGGCTTGGTTGGAAGGGACCTTAAAAGGGACCTTAAAGCCCACCCAGTGCCACCCCTGCCATGGCAGGGACACCTTCCACTGTCCCAAGGTGCTCCAAGCCCCATCCAGCCTGGCCTTGGACACTTCCAGGGATCCAGGGGCAGCCACAGCTGCTCTGGGCACCCTGTGCCACTGCAGAGAAAATTGGCAATTTCTTCCCATTGTCTTGTCTAACCTAGTCCTCTTTCACTTTGAAGCCATTCCTTGTGCCCTGTCCCTCCAACCCTTTTCCTCTCCAGCTCTCCTGGAGCCCCTTTAGGGCTGGAAGGAGCTCTGAGCTCTCCCTGGATCCTTCTCTCCAGGGCAACATTCCCAGCTCCAGAGCAGAGGGGCTCCAGCCCTTGGAACATCCCCATGGCATCCTCTGGACCTGCTCCTGCAGCTCCAGGACCCCAGAGCTGGACACAGCACAGCAGAGTGGAGTGAAGAGGCACAATCCCCTCCCTAACAGGGTGTTAGAAGTAGTCACCAACTTTTTTTTTTTTTAAGAACACAATGTTTTTGATGCTCCCAGAGCTGTGTTCCCTTGCAGGAGTCAATGCTGGGGGTGCTGCTGCTGTGGAGGTCACAATGTCACCTTGAGCTGGAGACAGGGCCGGGTAAAAATAGAGTGGTGACACCTGGGCATGGACTGCTCAGGATTGAAACAGGTCTGAAATCCTGCAGTGAAGTGAAATTAGTGCTCGCTTAGGAGTGGTTTCATCAAAAAGAAAAAAAATAATTAAGTTTGAAGCAAGGTTTGGCGTGCAGGTCTGGGGTTGTTTTGGGAATAGGTTATCCACAGGATGTTGTGGAGTGGCTCTGTCTTCAGTTGCAGGTGAGTGCCTTGTCTCAAATAAGACAATATTAAATGAACCATCTGCCTCTCCAACAACTACTTATAAATCAGATTTACAAAGCCACAGCATATACACACTTTCCCTGCGATATCTTTGTGCCAAGAGATTTCCTTCCCACCCTGTCACTTCCAAACCAGGGCTATTTGTGTCCTTGAACTCGAGGGCAAGGAGCATTCCCAGTGCTCTTCCCGAGGATCCCTGGGTCTGTGGCAGTGGATTAAATTTCTGCTCTGGCTTTTTGTGGTTCCTGATGATCCCACTCCCAGTTCAGAGCAGAGCACAGTGTTTGGATGACCTTGAGCTGCACCCTGGAATCCCATCTGGTGTCATTCCTGAACGGAACACTGCCTGGGATTTAAATCAGGAGGAGGTCAAGCTCTGCCTGCCCCACCCCTGGCTTCACATCCCTGTAAATAATTCTTTTTTAGGTGCTGGTGAAACAGGAAGGATTTTCCACCTGGTACATTAAAACTGCTTACAAATCATCTGAACAATTAAAGGGACTCAGGCCTGAATTTCATCATATCCATGTAATCCCTGGGAAGAGGATAGGATTGCATGAGTGAAATCAGAGGGCCTGTGACAGGTGTGGGGAGGTTTTTTAATGAAGGTAATAAATTTATGCATGGTGGATGCACAAAGAAGGGATTGGCATTAATCTGGGATTAATTGATATTTCTGCTGTCTCTGTCCTTGTGAGAATGGGGTGCAGCCCAGGGAAAGTGGTGTCCTTATCCCAGGGATTGTCTGACTTTGCACCTGGAATTCTGTGTGCAATCTTGGGCCCCTCACCACAAGAAACATTGAGGGGCTGGAGCGTGTCTAGGGAAAGGAAAAGAGCTGGGGAAGGGTCTGGAGAATTCCTGAGGGAGCTGGGAAAGGGGCTCAGCCTGGAGAAAAGGAGGCTCAGGGGGGACCTTGTGGCTCTGCACAACTCCCTGACAGGAGGGGACAGCCCCAGGTCGGGCTCTGCTCCCAGGGAACAGGGACAGGAGGAGAGGGAATAGCTTCAAGCTGTACCAGGGGAGGTTTGGATTTGATATCAGAAAAAAATTCTTCATGGAAGGACTGGTCAGGCATTGGAAGATGCTGCCCAGAGCAGTGGTGGAGTCACCATCCCTGGAAGCACTCAAAAAACATGTGGGTGTGGGACTTGGGGACAGGATTTGTGGTGAACACAGCGTGTTGGGGTCATGGTTGGACTCGGTCTTGGAGCTATTTTCCAACCTTAAGGACTCTGTGATTCTGACACGGAGAGTTCTGAGCTCAGCACAGCTTGTAAACACTTGTAGCTCCCACTCTGCCCTTATGTCCCAGTCCTGGCCTCAGGCTGCAAAATTCCTTAATTAATTCCTTCAGACAGGAAGGGGCTGCCCTCCCTCTTGGGGCTGCTTTTTCTTCCAGCTCATGGTGCACCCTGTGAGGATGAGGAAGATCCTTCCCCTCTCCTTGGTGCCTTGGCCACCCACTTGGGCAGCACCCATGCAACTTCACCCCAATGATTTTTGGCAAATGATAAAGCATGAGGAGGTTTGGGAAGGTCCTGATGAAGGGGAGAGGGCAAGGATTGCTGCACTTCCAGAAGAAACATCTGGCTCTTGGGAATGTGAGGTGAACCAATCAGCAGAGCTTTGTGGGCCTTCAGAATATTTGAGAAAGAATAAGAATGAACCCATTCCATTGAGAGGGACATGAGTTTCAGCATGAAGAAAGATCTTTTAAAAACAAACTTTGTGAAGCAATGTCAACTTTATTATATTTATATAATATATATTGATATGTTAAT